>PVHP010002480.1:0-89320 GCA_004024765.1 Zapus hudsonius
GGTCTTTTCCTATAACTCTCTCAGTTCTAGGAATCTCTTTCTCAATACTTTCCCTTAATAAGTAATTCTTCTATTGTAAGTCATCTAGGACTCTTCCCAAAAGTCCTTTAGCTGTTTTCAATCTCTCAATTGCTCGTAATAATGGGGGAGTGACTGAAGGAAAAACTTTATTTTTCATTTTCTCTTGGGAAACAAATCAACATAGTTTATTCCCTGTTTTTGTGAAGATGGACTCAATGAACTAGAAAGAAACAATGAGTTAGAGCCATGAGCAGGTATTATGAAAATCAGAGCCATAAGGGAGCAGCCGAGAACACAAAGACTTGGAGTGCACAGCCTGTTCCAATGGGCAGACTTCCTTGAAGCAACTGCCTCGGTCTATGCAATTTCTCACATAGCCTCCATCAGAGTTGGTGTAACAACAAGGGGCTGGTGTGCCAGTTTCACAGTTTCATCTCCTTTTGTTTCTCCCTTTCTTTGTGCTCAGGCTATCCCATATATGGGCTTTCCTTATGAGTTTGCTTAATTTATTCTAGGATCAAAGGATTTAACTCTTCCTACAACCTGGAGTGCTTTTCCTTAATGAAGGATGGCTTTACTTTTTATAGAGATATTTTGTAGGAGAATAATTTTAAAAAATTATTTTTGACGATTTGTACATGCAAATAATTGTTTGTGGAAATTAACACTGTTAAGTGCTTAGTTGAAATGGACTTCTCTACTCCAAAACAGATTATCATGAGAAACACAGAGGTTCATTAATTTGTATTTCCTATATCCATAAGAAATACTTAGAGCAATGGCTAGTTTTTGAGGTGGCCAAGTTTCAGTTTATAAAATATCTTCAATAGATAACAATAAAAATTTCCAGAAGTGTTAAGACAGAGGAAAGGAACTTTGAGTTTGTAAGGGTGGCACCTTGGGGAAAGGCAGATACAGACTAGTTAATAGAGTTCTTAGTGTGATTCTCCCTGAATTATCTGCAGAGGACCAGGACCCAAAGTTACATTCAGTGGTTAAGCTTTTTCTTCCTGAGGCATGGGGGCAGATAGAACACCTTTGTCTTTATAAATCCAAATTCTGCTTTTAGTTAAACAGAAGAAGAGTACAAAGCTCTTGCTTATCTTTAGCTCATCAATTCTTCATGCTTTGGGCATCATATTCATCATACTGCATTTGCTTTTGAAAACCTTTACCTTAGTCATTGGTGCCTAGCTTCAAGTTTTAAGAAAATGACCACTCATAGCATTGATTTGGAATATACAATGAAATAAAAGTATTGACAGAAACTAAATAACATTTTAAAAACAATTCAATTTCCTTGATGGATTAGAATGGATTATAAAATCTTTTTTGTCATATTTGTTGTGTTATTATTGTTGCAGTGTTAGTGTAAGAGGGGAAGGCACAATACCTTTCCTTATCCCACTTAAGGATCGAAGCTGATACTTTATAACAAAAGACTTCACAGGAATACATCTTCTCTGTTTATTCAAAATTCTATATGACACAGGAGCTTTCACAAAGACCCAGGGAAAATTGTAAATTTTTTGGTTGGTTTTCAGGAAGAATGGACAGCTGGCTAGAAATGTGATTGGACCAGAGGATGTGATCCAGTGGTGACTGTCTGAGGGTGGATATCCAGGAAGTCTGACTCAAGTCTTAGCCTCCACAGCATTCCTCTCTCCATCAGATGGGACAGGGCAGCACTGCTCTAGAATGAAGAGTGACCTTTCTAGCTTTTAAGGCTTGCTTCAGGAGAGAGAGAGAGAGAGAGAGAGAGAGAGAGAGAGAGAGAGAGAGAGAGAGAGAGAGAGAGAGAGAGAGAGCTTTATTTATAAATGGTTCATGCCAGGGAAGAGGAATTCTCATTTCTATCACCTGCTTTTGTGGAGAAGGTGGTGCAGGAATCAGGAGTGCAGGTACAGATTAGAGAAAATTTTGGCTTCTGCCGATGCTTCTAAGGCCCTCTTGTTCAAAGTAACATCACACCAAGCAGAATGCTTTGAGATATTATTTACTGAGCCTCGGAATACATAACATTTTATTAGGAAAGATAGTCTCTTCTTGAAGACTCTTTCTCAAAGATCTATTTTTCTCTGTTGTGGTGGTTTGAATCTGATGTCCCCCATAAAGTCAGATGCTTTGAATGCTTGGTCCCCAGCTGATGGCAGTTTGAAAAGTGGGGTTTTGCTGAAAGAGATTGTGTTGTTGGTGGCAGGCTGAGAGGTGCTAGAGTTATGCTCATTCTCCTGCTACTGTGTTCCACGTACTATCATGAAGCTTCTCATCAAGACTGTAAGCCAAAATAAATTCTCTCTTCCCATCAGCTGTTTTTGTTTGGGTGCATTGTCCCAGCAACAATAAGGTAACTATAGCACCTATTATAATATATCCACTTTGTTCTTCATCTTTCTTCTTGGGCTAGGAAAAAGCTCATTATCTCATATGACACTGGGTGACTTCCCCAGTGGCCTTTTTATAATACTTATCTCTCTTTGTTGTGTTGAGTGTCCAGGAGGCCTCCTACAGTTTTCTTTAGTTTGGTAAGTTGCCAGACCTGACTTTGTTGTCACAACTCCATTGCCAACAGCCAGCAACCTCAGAAAATCTGCTAGGGCCTTGCTTTTATTATGAAAAAAATACGATTTATTCAGAGATAATGTAAAATGAAGATGTGGGGCAAGTCTGCCACTAGCTAGTACTTTATAAAAATCTGAAGAATTAATATTTTTATATTAAAATAGGAAGCTATTTCTAAATTTTATAAACCATGTGCTTTTTCTTCTTTACATAGTATTTTATAGTAAAATATCTCACATTAACATTGACATGTAAAATTTTTGTACAGATTTCAAATATTCTAAATTTGATATTTTATTTAATTATGCACTCTGATATTATAAGCAGGTAATTATGATAATTTTATTATTGTGATTCTCTGTATGGTAGTTTGAATGTAAAATGTCCCCCATAGCCTCAGGTGTTTCTGATTAAGGTTGATACTTTATCCCCATATGGTAGGGCTTTTGGTAGGTGGAGCCTTGCTGGAAGAAGTGTGTTTTGGTGGACAGGGTTTCGATGGTTACAGCCAAGCCCTGCATTCTGGACTCAGTTTATTCTGTCTACTCCTTCCCTCCCTGCCACTGTTTGCAGTCTGTGGCGGAGGTGATGTCCACCCCTCTGCTCATGCCATCAATTTCCCTGCCAGGATGGAGTCTCCTCTTGATTCTCTAAGCCAAATAAACCCATTCCTCCACAAGCCACTTTTGTTTGGGTACTTTCTGCACAGTGACAGAGAAAGCTGACTGCAACATATTTGGTACCAGGATGTGGGGTCTGTTGCAGCTAGAAACCTGATCTTGTGACTTTGGGCTTCTGGAAGTGATATGCAGAAGGAATGTGGAGGATTTGAAACCTCATCCTGAAAGGTGCCTTGCAGTGCTGTGAGTTCAGCTTGATGGACCATTCTGGTCAGTTAAAAGACCTGAATGCAGTAAGAACTATGGACTGTGAGGTTTGGCTTAAAAGGATGAAAGAACCTTGTCAGGACTGTGCCAGAAGCAGTTTGTGTGAGAGGCTTAATGCGTTCTGCCTGCCTGTGTCTTGATAACTTGTGCAGGGTTTTTTTTTTTTTAATGTAAAGATGGACTGGTGTGAGCAGATGGAGATGGCACAGAAAGAAAAGAGGTCTTTGGGTCAAAACTGCTGCCGTTTCACCTGCAATTGTTTGAGAGAGGACAACCATTGAGATTGGGCCATCTGGTCTGCATTGGAACAGCAGGAAGAATGTGGATTCTTTGAAGGGGCCTGAATGCTTTGTCCCCCCCGGATTAACAAATTGGTAGCCCGCCTGGTTCTGTGGAGTATAACAAATGCAAGAAGAGAGGGTCATTGGATTTGTAACACAGTTTTGTTTTTGAAAAATGGCCATTGGCTGTGTGAAGCAGGTGTGCTAGATTGCCTGCACGAAGGTCAATGGAGCTATGAGGAATGAACTGTGGGTTGCAATGGAGACCCAAAGAATTCCAGGAGTATGTATGGCTGCCAAAGTGAGCTGCCAGCACCGGAAGTTTTCCTGGACTGAGTAGCCAGGCTGGAGGGGTAGAATCGAGTCTCCAAGAGACTGATCCTATACCTCCCAATAGTGTCAAGCTGAGGGCCAAAACTTTAACACAGGGACCTTTGGGGGATATTCTAGAGGCAAACTGTAGCATGTATTTCTTAAATCTGCTCACAGAATATGTTTGGCTAGATTGTTCCAATGATAACCTATGCAAGATGCAAATGTCTTCAGAGGAGATCAAGTTCTGCAAAAGGCCATATCCTTTCCTGTTTCCTTAATAACATACACTCATTTACATAGCTGAATATGCCTGAGGGCATTTCAAGTTTGTCCCTTGCTTTGAATATTGAGGATGAAATTTCTCTAGAAAGGACCAAAAGGACACTTATATTTTGATTAGTAACTTTTTACTATAAATCTGAAATTGATTATGACTTTATCACTAGCTATAAATATCAGTCATTTGCCCTCTGTAAATCTCAGTTTTGTAAAATAGAAATTTGTAACATAGAAATAACAATAGCTGTTAACTGTGAGGTAGTTGCAAGGATCACGTTAAAGGATGTGTAGTATATATTAAATGATCAATAATGAAAGTTATTAGTGTTGTCCTAATTTTTAAAGCCCTATCATGTAAGCTTTCAAATATCCATGATAAGATGGAGAGCTAATGGAAGTTGCTTTATAAAAAATAAACACTTATGGTATAATGTATACGTTGTTACAATTATCAACATAAATAATTAACATCAGCAATATATTTTGGATTAATGCCATTTTGAGAAGCCCACTACCTAAGAAGCATTTCTGGGAACTTCTCAGTCAGGAATATGGTACATAGTTTTTGGCTATGTTCCAAGTCCTGAGAGCATCATCTGTCATCGATGACAAGTGCCTAGAACCCAGACACCTGGGATTCCCCTAAGCATTTGAAAGGACTACAGGAAGGCAATTTTTTGGCAGCTGAACAGTGTAACCAATCACTGTATTGTTATTACATGTTAAGGTTGATGTACTTTTTGGCCTTGTTTTCTGTGGAAGCATGACTTGCCAAGTGACTTGACCCCTGTGCCCCTTTGGCTCATACAGGGTTACAAAATCTATGTGAGAAAGCGAGTGGCTGTTACACATCTGAATTTAGTAACTTTGGAAGAACACATAATATACATATAGGCAGCACTCAATTGATGTTTAAAAATATCATTATCACTTAGTGATGGATAACTTCATTTTCAAGTGTATTTCAGTGACAATGAGAGTATCAAAACAGGATACTCAGGAGATCAGTGGAGTTCATAATTCCAAGTTACTTCCATTGGAGCAATGATATGTCATGCAGTAAAATTTTTCCATTGATTGCACAGAGAACTTCAGCAAGATTGCTAAAATCATTCATTTGGGTACAAAATTGCAGGATTATTTTGAAGATGGGTAATAGGAACTTTGCATTCCAATTTTTTTTTCCAGGAATGATGCTGAGTGATGGTAATATATATAATGGCATTTATCTAGTAATCAGAAAGCTTAGTTTTAGGGTTCGAGCTCCAAAATGTACTGTCTAAATCTTCATTTCATCACATTTGTGTAACCTTTTTTTTCTCTGATTTTCAGATGAAAAATTGAGGATAAGATTCAGTCAGTTTGCCAGCTTGGGATCCGAGGATTTCTATCCCATCTGGATTTCAAACCCCATGTGCTTTCTACAATCACCATGCACTGTGGCTTTAAAGAGCAATTTTTAATTATGAATCATTATGGTTAAGAATTTCAAAACAGGTGTTTACCTCAATCCTTGGAGACTAGAAGGATGAGACTAAGGGGGTGAGACCAGGGAACCACAGAACATTATTCCCACAGTTTATAAGATAGGGCTCTGAGGCCAAGTCATAAGAAGCTGCCAGGAATTAATTAGTTTGACAAAAGGCTGCATATGACATAGGATTCCAGCTGCAGATTGGGAGGATACAAAAGTAGGGCACTCTACAAAGCCAATGTTGATTTGGCCAAACAGGAAGACAGCAGGAAGAGGAAGAGAAGGAATATTTGCAGATTCAGATAGATACCTGTTACTATAAAATGAGTCCTTGGGACTTTTACTGCTGGAGAGGATTGTGAGCTGCTGGGGGTCGGGGGAGGGTGGGATAACTTTGATACAGGGATCCTCGGAATATTTTAACCTAGGCAGGGGATGCAAGGAGGCCGGAAGCATGCTGTTCTCTGGCATTCAAAATAGATCAGAGGGTGAGCTGGATTCTCATTTTTGGATATAGAACAGACAGCTCAATTCTTCACTATGGATGGGTAGTGCCATAGAGCAGATGGAGGGAAACCATTGAGGTTGGACATATACCTCAGTTTTGCTAGAACCTCATCTTACCTGACTGTGTAGAGTAGGGCCGGAGGTAGGCAGATGCACAGGGACTCAGGTGGGTTTGGCAGCACCCTGCCTCACTGTTTCCATTCCCAATATATACCCTTAAATGAACTTTTTAATATGTATATGGGAAAGAGCCAAATCCTCCAGATTTAGTACACTGAAAATGTCATAACAACATGAAAATTTCCCATAGGAAATTATATTTTATGTGCTTGAAGCTTGCACACACTTTTGCATTCTTTCTTTTTTTTCTTGTGACATTTTCTCATCTTTGTACTTTGTTAGCATTATGAAACCAGCCATTGGTGTGAAAAAGAGCTGTCAAATATAATACAGAACTCTATAAAACTCAGAAAATTGAAACTGTTAGTCGCTACACGGGGCCCAATTTCAGGTACATTACTGGCTCTGTCATAGCGTGTAAGACTGTGTTTCAAGCTCTGTCATTATTACAGCTCCATGTCTCACATACCATCCAGTGGCTATAATATTTTCACTTTTTTTAAAAAAATGCAATGGCATTTATCCAATGGCATTCATGCTGAACAGTGATAGGAATGACAGCACTCAGTAATGCCAAAAGCATTCAGGGAATTTAATCTCAATTCCAAATGTTTAAGCTTCTGCACAGACACTTAGATTATGAAAGGATTGGACAAAAGATTCTAGTCATATAACAGCAGGGACACAAAGAACCTTAGATCCAGATGGGAAAATTATTTTTAAAACCTTCAAAGATGAGAGAGCTAGCAGTGAATTTAAGGGTCTTTTCTTTAATGATTGCCAGATTTCCAGTACAGATCGAACACACTGTGTGCTGCTGTTCATGTTTAGAAAGTAATTGAACTGAAAATGTAATCATAGTTTTGTTTCTAATTATTGAATACACTTCATTTGTTGAGAACCATCATGAAGGAAATCTTAAAGTGCTTTGGTGTCTTCTGGTCTCACAAAGCTAGAGGTAATGTTCAGGCATATGTACACATGCAATCTCTCAGCTGAGGATGTGTGTCCTAACTCTTTGTGTTCTTTCTATAGGAGGTCTCATTCCATTGCAAATTTTCAGACTTCATCTTGCCTCCCACCACTGGTTCTGGGGCAGGTCTAATCTTATTAATTTCATGTCAAGCACTACAAGCTTATAAGATACCAATCCAAGGATTATACATGGAAAATGGTCATGTTAAAAATGACCTGTTTGTCTGCAATTAAAATTCAAGTTTGTACCCTGTGATGTTATTTGAGGAACAGAATGGAATAGAGCTTGAGAAGCGCAGGGACAGGGCATATCATGAGAGTTGGATAAGGGACACTACGGTATATTTAGAGAGGACAGATTAGTTCGCGTTGTCTGTTACATAGTAGAGGAGCTATTGGTTAAAACAGTCTGTGACCATTTCAGAATAATTGGAAAAGAAGAGGAAAAAAATTTCCAATACATAGTAATGTGGAGTGTGAGGAGGCAGAAGGTGTTATTATCCTGATCTGGTCATTCCACATTGTCATGGTTTGATCCAGGTGTCCCCCACAAACAAATGAATGTGTTCTGATATATCGATCCTCAGCTGATGGCAATTCGGGAATTAGAACCTCATTAGAGCTGTATTGTTGGGGGTGGGCTTATGGGGGTTATAAGCCAGCTTCCCCTTGCCAGAGTTTGGCACACCTTCCTGCCGCTGTTTGCAGTGCTGTGGCAGAGGTGATGTCCAGCCCTCTGCTCATGCCATCGTTTTCCCTGCCAGGATGGAGTCTCCCATCGAGTCCGTAAGCCAAATAAACCCATTCCTCCACAAGCCGCTTTTGTTTGGGTTCTTCTGCGCAGCAACTAGAAAGCTGACTGCAACACACATCGTATACATGTATCATTAAATTATTATTTTGTAACCTATCCCCCAATGAACAAATGTTAGGTATTAATGAAAATAAAAAAAAAAATCATAAAACGGATTGATTCTGTTTCCAGAATGGATGAGTAATGACATGGAACACTGTATAATTTCAGATACACTACTACTTTTTGTAAAATTTTTCATAAAAAGGTTTTAGAAATTTGACAATTTGGTAAATTTGCCTGAGGGCTCTGTGATTATATGATTCATTTATGTGAAATAATGAAATTATTTAACATGTAAGAATGCATATTTTTCTTTCCCTTTGTTCTTCTTCCCCCCTTAGTTAATCTTTTTTTAAAAAATATATATTTTGATTGAAGTCAATACAAATTTACTTTCTCAAGGTTCTGGGGAAAGGAGAGGGAGGGGCGGTTGCAGGAGGAAGAGGAGAAGGTGGAGAAGGAGGAGGAGGATGACCAGGAGGACTAGGAGGAGAGCCTGAAGTAAAGGGTTGGCAGTTGGGTCCTGGGACTGTCACCGGCCACTGTGTTCTTGAAGGGGTGGGATGTCCTGAGGCAGTGGCAGAGTGTCCTGATGCAGTTTTCAATCCGCCTGCATATCTTCCAGCAGCGCAGGCCCCGGGCTGCAGTGGGCCCTGGGACCCAGGATAGAGGCTGCTGCAAGACCTCTTCTGTCCTGTAGGGACTTGAGGCCTCCTCTGGGTGCTGCAGACTGCTTCCTTGGCCACAGGGACCCGGGCTAGAGGCCTCAGCAGGCATCTCTTCTGGGGTCTGGAAGCTGGGCATGCTCTCTGATGACTCCAGAGTGTGGCTGGGGAATGTGGTACCTGGGCGTAGATGTTTGGGGCTTGGGGAGACAGTGGGCATGTTCTGAGGACAGGACAGGGGTACACTTGGCAATCTGGCACTGATGCATGACTTCTGCTCTGGCTGCTGGCTCTCCTCAGACTCCTGCACTTTTAAGACTGAAGAACCGGCCTGAAGGACAGGCACAGTTTCTGTCCTCTCCTGGTGGAGAGGCAAGGGAGCAGGATCTGTGATGGGGAAAGGCATTGTCCCAGGCAACACTGGTTTGTCTGGGCCTGTGCCCAGCCTCCTAATACATGCTGCCCCGTACTGGATAAGGAGGTATGTGGCCATTGACTGGTCATATTTCTTTGTAATAATGGACTGGTGTGTTTCGTGTGGATCAAAACCCATAAACCTCATAGCTTCCAGGATGTCAGGGTCCAGACTTTTGGGGAGGGTCTCCTCGTGATGACTGGGACTCCCTCTGCATTGCTGGAACCATGCATGTGTCATCAACTGTTTTACTGGGGGCCTTTTATCAGGCTCCACAGTGATTAACAAACTTATTAGTTCTGCCAGTTCTTCTGATATGTGATGAGGCACCTCATATTCCCCGGCCAGAACCCTCTGTTTTAACTCCCACAATGTAGTATCTTCAAATGGGACCCTGCCAGTGACCATGTGATACAGTAAAATACCCAAGCACCACATATCCTTCTTTGTAGCATCATATGGTTGATGCTGGTAAAGTTCTGGTGGAAGATATTTATTTATTTGTAAGCAGAGAAAGAGTGAGAGAAACAGTGTGTATGTGCATGCTAGTGAGCAAGAGACACACACACACACACACAGAGAGAGAGAGAGAGAGAGAGAGAGAGAGAGAGAGAGAGAGAGAGAGAGAGAGAGAGAGAGAGAGAGTATGCCAGGGCCTCTTGCCACTGCAAACTCCACATGCATGTGCCACTTTATGCATCCATCTGGCTTTTTGTGGGTACTGAGGAATTGAACCCAGGGAATCAGGCCTTGCAAGCAAGTGCCTTTACCCACTGAGCAATTTCTCCAGCCCTCATTAGTTAATATTGCAGAAAAGAAATTGCCAGGGAAACATTCTGAGTTTTTACTGAACTCTGCTCTGTGTTCTACTTCCTAAGCTGAAGTCATGTCTACAAAGTGGTTATCTTACCATCTAGAAATGTGTACCTTTCCTCCATGTCAGTGCTCTCTTGTCTCATTTTATTGACATTCTCCATTCTGTGTACAATCTACCCTGATCATAACCTCCTCTTACATCCATCTTTGCCCCTTTGCATTGTGACTTTCCACTGAATCCATCTTCTTTCATCTAGTTCCTCTTCTCTTTTGATGTCATTTGTCGTAGTCAGCCACATGCCACTGGGATGAATCTTCAAACCAGGCACAGTTTTGGGGAGGAAGGTATTTATTGAAACTACAAATTGAGGGGAAGTTCCGTAACAGTGAAAGAGGCTTGCCCTCTTTCACAGGTCCGAGCAGAGAGAAAAAACCCATCACCTATACCACACACACAGAACAGGGAACAGGCAGGAGAGCCAAAAAGAATATCTTCTCCTTTATATAGGGTTAAGGTGGGGTCTTGCAACTCTATCCCAGACTTTATGACTTCCCGAGTCTCTGGAATTTCCTTCCTGCACTGCCCACACAGGAAAGGATGTTTACTTCTAGCTCCTTTGAGCTTCCTTACATCTTGCCCCCTACTGAGAGGCTGCCTTCCTGTGAACATCCTCAGAGACCCACCCAAGATTACTTGAAAGATCAAGTTGACAACAAAACTTAACCATCATATCATTATTTTTCCTGTTGTTGTTCTCATATCATACAGGGCTTTTGTAGGTAGTGACATCATGATGCTATGGCCACTTTGTGTCTGGAAGACAGTATTCCAAAGTACTCCTCCCCTTCTTTTGGCTTTCTTTCCACTACCTTATCTATAATGGCCCCTAAGCCTTGGAAATTTTTTATTTATTCTTTGTTTTAGCCTTGGAAAGTTGATACAGATGTTTTACTTAATGCTGAATACTCCGCTGTCATTCCTTTTCAGCACTTTAATGAGTTTTGAGACACCCTGGTGGCCACCACCATCTGAAAGAAAGATACTTTCACCAAAAGTGAGAGCAGCATTAACGATGAACATAAACATAAATATCTATAGGGCAGTTTGGTGGGTATGATATATCTATGTACACAAACAAAATAAAATGTAGCTTCCCCTCCTTAGCCTTATGACTTCCGTAGTGACAGGCATTTGATTACATTTTCAGTATCAGGCATGAATTTCTTTCCATGGAGCAGGCCTTAAATCCAATCAGAAAGCAGTTGATTTCCTTCATATCAGACATGCCACCATTGCAGCAGTTGGCATATTTTGCCTGACATCTCTTAACAGCATTCAACTTTATAATATTATTATTTACTGAACTATGGATCATGT
The DNA here is from genome assembly GCA_004024765.1 of Zapus hudsonius. Classification (NCBI taxonomy): domain Eukaryota; kingdom Metazoa; phylum Chordata; class Mammalia; order Rodentia; family Dipodidae; genus Zapus; species Zapus hudsonius. The sequence goes on from PVHP010002480.1 coordinate 11,552, forward strand.
ATCAGGAATATGTTGATGGTGTGAATGAGGGATAACCATTATCATTTCTTCACATACGCCAGTATGTTTCAGAAAGTCTAAAAAATTTTTCATAATAATAGGGTACTACTAATAAAGGCATGGTATTAATAATAGTATTATTTAAAAACAGGTATTATCTGTTTTAACCAAGAGATTTGTTATAATATCATTCCCATTTTTTAGCTAACAAAGCCATTTTAAAGTGATATACTCCAAGTTGTACAACTACTAGTGGGGAAGCTAAGTCCAGGTACACCCCTGCAAAGCCTAAACTCTTAGCCACTCATGTTTCTATATCAGCAGCTCTGCAAATGAGCCCCCAGGTTACATTTTCCTCTAAGTTTTCTGTGGCATTTTGACATTGAATAGAATTCTAGGTATAATCAATATTACAGAAATTGTATTTTTGATATTATGATGAGTTCAGAATTCTTATGTTGTTCCTTCACACGAATCAACTTTCTGTAGAACTCTGCTTAATAAAATTTCATATTTTGAAAACATTTTGGTCCATTAGTTGAGTCAATGAGGTAACAACCGGGAGAGGAAAATGCTAAAAATATTAACAGTGTCCCTGCTTCCTCAGGGTTAGCTCTTCAATATTGTAGCAGTAGAATAGCTTTGCTATCATCAGCTAAGCATGCATTTTGGAAATTAACTTTCACTAAACATAAGAAAAGATGATACAAGCAGGAAAATGTTTTTCATTCATCTATGGATTATCTCTTTGAGCAACAAGGAGAAAATATCATTGGAAGCTCCAAGATGATGGTATATTCTAAATTATGAGAAATTTCAAGATTAACAAATCCTAGGACAATCAATTTACCTTTTCTGTCTTTAGAAGCTAGATAGATTTACTGGCAGCTGTTAGGATTATGGTAGTTTACTAAACAGACTCATTGGATCAGCAATGTGAAACCTTCACAGAGGCCACATGTATTCATTTTTTGTTTTGTCATTGCTCACCTGCTTAGGCCCAGACTTTGTGTGAGGATTTAGGTTTAGAGATATGTGCTTTTATTTTTGTGTGTTTGTAGTATTTTGTACTGTATGTGTGCACACATGTGATATGTGTTCTTGTGTAGATGCTTGCAGCCCAAGCACTCTTGTGGAGTCTAGAGAAGATGGGTAGGTTCAGGTGTCCTCTTCTCTTTTCCACTTTATTTTCTGGAGACAATTTTATATGGAACCTGGAGCACATCATATTTTGGTTATATTTGTGGATCAGCAAGCCCCAGTGATTCTCTTATTTGTGCAATACCCCTCAATGCTGTATATTTAGACATACATAAGCAAGACTGGCTTTTTTTTTTTCTTCGAGGTAGGGTCTTGTTCTCGCCCAGGCTGACCAAGAATTCACTATGTAGTCTCAGGGTGGCCTCGAAGTCATGGTGATCCTCCTACCTCTGCCTCCTGAGTGTTGGGATTAAAGGCGTGCACCACCATGCCTGGCTAGCAAGACTGGCTTTTTACATGGATTCTGGGGATTGAATTCAGGTTGTCATGCTTTTACAAGTGCTCTTGCCTGCCATTAAGACTGATATTTGCTTTTAAAGGTTTCATTTTGATTATTCGGGTAACAGAGGTAACTGATAAAACTTAACAACAAGTTGTTTTACAGTGGAGAATGCTATAGTGGACTTATGGATAAAACAGGGTTAAGAGGGAGAAGATGCTGAGAAGACCCTGTAGAGGAAGTGGCATTTGGTATAGACTGCAAGATGAATGAGTTTGGGATCTCCATTTAGACTCACTAAATATCTTGATAGCTTGTTTTCAATGTTTTCTGACTGTGCTTCAAACCTCAGTTGTTTGACTTCTCTAGTACACCTGATTTTGAAATATTAAATGTTTCATCAGAAAATAATTTTCAATAAATGAATTTGTTCATATATACATTTGTATCCCAATCAGTTAGCTTTACACACAGGAGAGGCAAGTACATTCATCTTCTCACTGAGGACTGCTCACATAATTGCTTTGTACCATGATGCTCAACAGTATTTAGGTGATAAGAAATATCACAAATACCATAACCAGCTGCCCTTTTTATGTCCCATATGATGAAGGACCAAACACTGTGCTGGTCCATTAGCCAGTTCCAGGGCTAGGTCTTCTGAAGTCATGCACAGAAAGTAATTTTCTATTTTTAGAGTGTGCATAACTTTTTAAAGCCTTATTTTCTCTGAGCTTGAGAAAGTAGGAATTCATATTTCAAGAGAGTGTCTGCACCTAGCTTGATTTATTAGTTTGGTAAATTAATTCAGGGTGCAATATATCAGACACAGTTTCTGATATTTCAGAGATACTCCACCACTTCAGCAAATCATCTAGAGTCTCCTGGAAAGGATCAGTGTCTGGGGTTTGCTCTGAAATGAATATTTATGACTCCCCAAATTCATATGTTGCAATTCAAACTATTAGCATAAGTGTATTCATAGATATTATAGGCATTTAGGAGCTGATTCATCATGATGGTGTCCTCATGAATGGGATTGGTGCCTGTGATGGTTAAGTTCTGTTGTCTACTTGATCAGATTAGGAATCAAGGAAAAGACACACCTCTTGGCACGTCTGTGAGAATGTTTCCAGCAAGGATTAATTGAGAGAGGAAGTCCTTCTGTAAGAGTGGGCAGTCCCTCCTCCAGGACAAGCAGCCCTTCTCATGGTGAACTGTATATACAAGCTCCTAGAGACACTGAGCCCCTTTTCACCTGGCTGACCATGCTACTCACTGATGCAATCATATACTCTGTTTCAGCTATTCGTTATGGACATTAGAACTGACCTTCCAACATGGACTGAAGACCAGTAGCTCTCCAGAAATTCTACAGGCCTTTGATGCCAGATTGGAAATACTAAAGCATCCAGCCTTTTGTACTGAATAGCTACTGTGTTCGTTGACACTAGACAACTATTATTGCACTGCCCAGGTCATATGATGTAAAATAATCCAATAAATCCCCTTCATAATTTATATTCATTCTATTGGTTCCCTTCCTCTGGAGAACCCTTATACAGAAACCTTACAAATGAGAACCAATGCAGGATGTTTGCCACTATGACTACGTGTTGAAACACCAAGAGATGCCATCGATGAAGCAGGCATCAAACTATCACTAGACAGAAAATATACTTTGAACTTGGACTTTCCAGCATCCAGGTCCATGGGAAATAAATTTTAAATTTTATAATTTACCAGTTGTCCATGTGAATGTACTAAGATTCAGTGGCACTACTCCTTAATTGTCCCTCACTCACCCATGCCACATTTTTTTTGTCTGTGTTATTTCAAATCTTACTTTCCTCTAATTTCCCATCAGCTCAGTGTTTCTAGTTTTCTTGACTGATAGTTTTGACATTGGTATCTTTCATCCAGTCAACATTTCCATGACTTTCCTTCTTCCATCTGGTACAATAGTTATTTTAGATTTCTTATGTGCTATTTTCACCAAATTTAGCTGAGGCCAGCACTCCATCTTTTGAGGAGGCCTGGCTTCAGATTGTGTTTCTGCTGTATACTTTCACGTTAGTTATGTCCTATAGACTTAGATCTGACGCACGCCTCTGTTAACATGTCTTCTGTAAGCAATGTTATGAGCCACTGTGATCATTTATTTAATACTGCATGTGAAACATGTCATTGTCATTTATTTTTTATTACTTAAGCCGTTATCAGCTTTCCCCATTTTTATTATAATTAGATACATTGCATGGCAAGTCTTATGGTGGTATTCCCATTTCCCCCTTCCTTGTTCCCACCCTGGTGGGGACCTTCCTACACGGGCTTGCTGGACCAGTCCATATAGGGGGTTATGGATTGTAACAGAGGTAGCCAGATATTTTTCTCTCTCTCTCCCCCACCATGGTTCTTATAATCTTTCTTCCCACTCTTCTGCTCAGATTCCTGAGTCATGGTGGGTGAGTTTTAGGTCTGCTTTACTGTTGAGGTCTTAAGAATCTCTGGATTTCTGCTTTAGATTGTGTTAGATATCCTCAGTGTCTGTCTCCACTATCCTTTTACAGGTTCTCTGACTTGCTGTGGAGGTAGGTCTCTTGCTCATCTCATCACTTCCTTGAAGGTTTTGTTTGGGCTCTATATCATAAGTTAGGGGTTATTCATCTGCCTGGCTGATAGTAACAAACATCTCTGGTCCTGCTGGTGGGAATGGGTTGTCCATGGTTCTTGCTGGCTTCTGAAACATACAAACATAATCTCCAATGGAGAGTGAGATCAGTATAGGTTAATTGAGGCAAACTTTATAAATCTGTCAAGATTCTAATGTGCATAGCCTTTCTGTAGATCTTTGGTTAGTAGAGGTTTCCCCTTGGATCACAGGTTATTGGTTTTCATATGGGATTACCATGGATCCAGTTCCAGTTAAAGGTTTTCTGCATCTGAGTGGATCTCTTAGCCAATCAACAAGACATTGATTACCCACCCAGGTTTAGTGCCACTATTGCATGGGTGAGCACTTCTTGGCATTGCTGGTCTCTGCCAGTCTTCATCATTCTCATAGTATCATTCAGTGTTGTGTATCAATGACAATCTGCTTTCTCGGAATATCTTTGATCAATTTCCCCTGGCAGCTTGTGTAACCCTTTCCAGAACTACACATACTACCATCAGGGGGCTGGTTAACATTCTGGATTAGGCAGGGTCTCTCAGTGTTGTATGATGACAATCTGTGGTCATTTAGCAATAGGGCTTACCTTTTGTTGGGGCAGGTATTCAAGAGCTTTGACATAAGCCTGTTTTATTTTGGGGTTCTCTTTGATCAACAGCTCATTGTGGGAATTAACCAATGACTGGGACCAGGAGTAATAGGCCAGAGCCATTTGTCTTGGGGTTAGGCCACCTCCTGCCCTATTCAGGGCCTCTCTTACGTGACTATGCCCCTGACTTCCTAGAGCACTTACTGCGTGGAAATAAGGATTTGGTTATATTTGTGTGTAGGTACCCCTATGCTCCCCTTCCTGCCATTTTCAAACCCCTTTGTCCATCTCTCAATTAACCTGACAGGTTTTCTTAATGTTCAGGCTTAGGGAACACATATGAGGGAGAATATGTGGCACTTGACTCTGTTCTTGTGTAAATTCTGCTCCAAGTCCATCCACTTTTCTTTAAATTTCATTATGTCATTTTTCCTTTCAGGTGCACAGAATTCTATCGTGTATATGTACCACAACTTTGATATCCATTCATCCATCCAGTGATGGGTATTTGGGTTGATTCAAATTCTTTGCTATTATGAGTTGACCTACTATAAACATGGTTGAGCAAATTCCTCTTTGCTTTGACAAGGAATCTTGGAGGTAGATACCCAGTAGAGGGATAACTAGGTCTATTGGTAGCTCTATATATCCATCCTATTCAGGAGCCCCCACACTGCTTTCCATAGTGGTTGTAGAAGTTTGCAATCCACCAGCAAAGAATGAGGGTTCCTTTTCCCCCCACATACTTGCCAGCATCTATTGTTGTAGGAATTTTTTAATGATTGCCATTCTGACTGGAGTTAGGTGGAATCTCATTTTTGTTTGATTTTGTTTGATTTGCATTTCCCTGATGATTAATGATGTTGAACATTTTCTTAAATGAGAGTAGGCCATTTTTATTTCCTCTTCTGAGAATTCCCTGTTGAGTTCAGTGCCCCATTTTGTGAGAGTGCTGTTTAATAATTTATTATTATTTTGTTCTTTGAGTTCTTTGTACTTTTTAGATATTATGCCTCAGTCCATGGAATAGTTGGCATAGATTGTCTCCCAGTTTGAAGGTGGTCTATTGGCTTTGAGTATGGTATGTTTTTCTGTACAAAAGCTTTTTAGCTTGATGAGATCCCATTGGTTGAGTGATTGGTGTACTTCTGGGCTACTGGAGGTTTGTTGAGGAAGTTTTTGCCTACTCCTATCTCATGGAGAGTTCCTCTTATTTTTTCTTCAAGGGCATTTAGAGTTTCTGGTCCTATGTTGAGGTTTTTAAGCCACTTAGACTTTTGTGCATGGTGTAAGGAGTAGATCTAGTATCATTCATTTCTTTACACATGTTTAGCCAATTTGTCCCTTTCCAAATAAATTTGGAGATTATTTTTCTATGTCTGCAAAGAATGAAGCTGGTATTTTCACTGGAATTGCATTGAATCTGTATATAGCGTTTGGAAGTATTGTCATTTTCACAATATCAATTCTACTGATACAAGAGCATGGGAAATCTTTCCGTCTTCTCACAACTTCATCAATTTCCTTCTTGAGCATTTTTATGTTTTCATTATACAAATCTTTCACACTCTTGGTTAGTGTTATCCCAAGGTATTTGATTTTTTTTGAGGCTATTGAAAATGGGACTGTTTCACTGATTCCTTTTTTCTGTATGCCTGACATTTGCATACAGGAAGGCTACTGATTTTTGTTTGTTAATTAATTTTGTATTCTGACACTTTGCTGAAGGAATTTAACAGGTTCAGTAATTTAATGGCAGTGTCCTTTGGATCTTATGTATAGGATCATGTCATCTGCAAAAAGGGATAGTTTCACTTCTTCCTTTCCCTCTCTTATTGCTAGGACTTTGAGCACTATGTTGAAGAGAAATGCTGAGAGTGGACATCCCTGTCTTGTTCCAGATTTTAGTGGGAACTCCTTAAGTCTTTCCCCATTGAGTATGATTTGGGCTTTAGGAGCTTTGTATATGACCTTTATTAGGTTGAAGTGTATGCCCCTTATGCCAATTCTCTCCAGTGCTTTGATCATGAAGTGATGTTGAATTTTGTCAAAGGCCTTCTCTGCATCAATTGAGATGACCACAAGTTTCTTGTGCTTGAGTTTATTAATATGGTGGATTATATTAATCAATTTCCTTTTGTTGAACCAACCATGCATCCCTGGGATGAAGCCTACCTGGACAAGGTGCATAATACTTTTGATGTTTTGTTGTATTCAGTTTGTGAGGATTTTGTTCAGAATTTTTGCATGTAAGTTCATCAGGGATATAGGTCTATAGTTTTCCTTTGTTGTTTTATCTTTGTGTGGTTTTGGTATTAGGGTAATGGTAGTTTCATAGAAGGAGTTTGGAAGCATTTCCTGTTCTCCAATTTCCCGAAAGAGTTTCAGAAAGAGTGGTTTTAATTCTGTGATGAAGGTTTGGCAGAATTTTGCTGAGAATCCATCGGGTACTGGACTTTTCCTTTTGGGGAGTTTTTTTTTTTTTTAAATTACATTTTCAATCTCAGTGGATGTGATAGGTTTATTTAGGAATTTTATCTGTTCTGGGTTTAGTTTTGGTAGGTGGTAGGTGTCCAGGAATTCATCCATTTCTTTCAGGCTTTCCAATTTTGTGGAGTAGAGGTTCTGGAAGTATGTCCTGATGATTCTTTCAATTTCATTGGTATTTGTTGCGATATCTCCCCTTTCATTTATGATTTTGTTAATTTGGGACTTCTCTTTGTTCAATTTGGTTAGATTGGCCAGGGGTTTGTCAATCTTTTTTTTATTTTTTCAAAGAACCAGCTCTTTGTTTCATTGATTTTTTTAAAACAAGCTTTTTAAAAAAATTATTCAATTTCAAGCAGAGAGAGAGAGATAGATAGATAGATAGATAGATAGATAGATAGATAGATAGATAGAGAAGAACACCAGGGCCACAATCTTGTGGGTCTGGCTTATGTGGGTCCTGGAGGCAAGTGCCTTTACCGCTGAGCCATGTCTCCAGCCCTGTTTCATTGATTTTAAAAATCATTTTCTGTTTTTCCAATTCATTGATCTCTCTGATATTAATTATTTCTTTTCATCTTGAGCTCCTAAGGTTGTATTGTACTAATTTTTCCAATGCCTTTAGGTGGACAGTTAGTGCATTAATTTGAGATCTCTCTGTCTTTGTTATGAAAGCACTTAGTGCTATTTTCCCTTCAAGACTGCCTTCATTGTGTCCCATAAGTTCTGGTACTTTTTTATTATTTAGATCAAGAATTTTTTAAATTTTCTTTTAATTTCTTAAACTACCCATTCATTGTTTAGTATTGTATTGTTCAGTCTCCATTATTTGGTATATTTCCTGTTTTTTTCTCCCATTGTTTATTTCCAACTTTATTGCATTGTGGTCTGACATGCTGCAAGGGGTTACGTTAATTTTCTTAAATTTATTGAGTCATGTTTTATGTCCTAATATGTGGTCTGTTTTGGAGAAGGTTCCATGAGCTGCTGAGAAGAATGTATATTCAGTAGACTTGGAATGGAATGTTCTGTAGATGTCTGTTAGGTCTAGTTGATCTATGGTGTTTTTGAGCTCTATTATTTCCCTGCTGATCTTCAGTTTGTATGATATGTCTAGAGACAATAGTAGTGTATTAAAATCCCCAACTATGATGGAGTTGGAGTTTTTTTTTTGTTTTGTTTTCCAATAAGTTTTGCTTTATGAAATGTGGGCACCTATATTTGGTGCATACATATTTATGATACTGATATCCTCTTCTTGAATTATTCCTTGATAAGTAAAAAGTGCCCTTCATTTTCAATTTTGATTTCTTTTGGCTTAAAATCTGTTTTGTCAGTTATTAATGTAGCCACTCTGATTTGTTTTTTGTTTCCATTTCCTTGAAAGATCAGTTTCCATCCATTCACTCTGAGGAGGTTTCTGCCTTTGAAGTTAGGTGAGTTTCTTGAAGGCAACAAATGGAAGTCCATTTTTTTGATCCAGACTGCTAGCCTGTGTCTTTATGGGAGAATTAAGACCATTAATATTCAAAGTTATTATTATGAGGCTTGATTTAATCCCTCTCATGGTGAAATGTTTATGTGATTTGATGCCTCTCGTGTTGTTTTGGTCTTCTATGCTTTGTTATCATGGCTGGCCTCCAGAAGGCTCTTGGGGTTTATTGTTTGATTCTTCTGTGTGGAATATTTCAAGGAGTATTCTCTGAAGGTTTGATTTTATGTCTATATATTGTGGAGCTGACTTTTATCATGAAATGTTTGCCATTCATCATATATTATGAAGGATACTTTCACTGGGTACATTAGTTTGGGTTGAAACTCATAGTGGTTTAGGCTTTGAAGTACTCCATTCTAAGCCTTTCTCATTTTCATGGTTTCCATAGAGAAATCTATTGTTACTCTGATGGGTATGCCTATGTATGTGATTATTTGTTTTTCTTTTGCTGCTTTTAGAACCCTCTCTTTGTTTTCAGTATTTAGGGTTTTTACTATGATGTGTCTTGAAGAGTTTCTTCTTTGGTCCTACCTTTTTGCTGTTCTGTGAACTTCCTGGATCTGAACGAGACTCTCCTTTGCAAGATTGGGGAACTATTCTTTAATAATTTTCTTGAATATGCTCTTTATGCCTCTGGCCTGAATTTCTTCCCCCTGTAGTATCCCAATGATCTAGAGATTTGGTTGATTAAAGGTGTCCCAAAAATCCCTCATATTTTGTTCACATGCTTTTTTGAACTTATCCATGTTTTTGTTATCCTGAGCTCTTTCTTCTGCTTTGTTTTTCATTTCTGAGGTTCTATCTTCCAGGTTATTAACTCTGGTAGTAAGGGATTCTAGAGATGTTTTAAATATCTCCATTTGATTTTGGTTTTCCAATACAGATTTTTATATTCTATTCATCTCTTTATTGAGTTGCATTTTTATTTCAAAGGTTGTCTTACTTAATGCTTCCTCATAATCATTCTTGTGGTTGATTATGTCCTCATTTAGTTTGGCCAGCTGATTCTTGAGCTCCTCTGATTGCTGGTTTGCTTTTAGCTCATTTACTTTTCTACCAAAGTCATGTCTGTTTTTCCTAATTGTGTTAATCCTGGTGGCGAAGCTTGTGAGCTGATTCTGCTCATTTCCACTTAAGCAATCAATTTTGGTTTCCATTTCTGTTAATAATTTGGATATAGGCTTCATGCATAGATGTCCTGCACATATTGTCATCTCCTCCTGGGCTTACATCTGTGCTCTTTCTCTGCAGTTTTCATTGGGGACTTCCAGTGTGGGGCTAGGTGAACTTTGTGTGGGGTACTCTGCTTTTGTGTTCTTTTTGTGTTGTGGCCCACCTCCAGATAGGTGATTGCTGAAACCTTCAACAGCAGGAGCAAGCTGGGGGCTGGGCCTACCAGAAGTATCAGGGTACACTGGCCAGTGGGAAGCCAAGGAGCAGCTCCCTAAACTGGCCTTGAGTGGGGTCAGGGTGTCAGTGGGTGTGGTTCTGATGGCACAGGCTGGTCAGAAGCATATCTTGGGGCTGGGGGTTCTGTGGTGGGATCATGGGGCTCCTGGGCCCAGTGGGAAGTCAAGAAACAGGTCCCTCAACCTGCCCTCGCCTGAGGTCAGTGGGGCAGTGCATGGGGTCCCAGGGCACACTCCCATTATCTGTTTTTTTTTCCCCAGAGTATTGGTATCACTGGTTCACAGATAACTCACTTTTTATGTATTTCATCTTTCCTTCCCTGTTGGATACTTTTCCTGGAAGCCACTTCTTATGCAGTAATAAACATGGTCAGATCCCAGAGAATGCATTGGTTTGATACTCTCGACAAAGTCTTGGTCTGAGTCTGAACGGACATGATTTGGATTCTGTGCCAATCAACCATCCTAAATATGAAGGGTTGTTGAGTTAAAGACAATTAAGGAACAAAGGATTTCTTTGCCCTCACTCCCTCAATTGGTCTTAAAGTTGGTCAAATATTTACAAAGAAGTCATTGTCCCCCTCTCACCCTGGAAAATATAGCCACTAAAAATAACTTTAGATCCTTATCATCTGGAGATAGTACTTCAGAAATTTACACTGACAAAATTTAATAACTGGCTTGTGCTTGCTATTTATTTGCCTTTTTCTAAATTGCTACCTCTAGAGGCCAAAGCCCTTAACTTTTGTTACTTTTCTAAAATGTACTATTCTTTGTTAAAGATACTATTCAAGAGAAGATTTAAACCCATTTGAGTGTTGCATTACTTGTTACCTGACAGCTTACCATATATATGTGAAAGATACATGCTAATAAAATTTTGTCTTTTTTTTTCTTGTTTACCTTATTGTAATGAGAAACTGGTCCATTCAACAACTTTTTGGGATGTATTCTGATCCCCTAATATAATGAATCAACCATTATGTTCAGGTGATTGAATTTTCTGAAAATTCCATGTTTTATTGGGTGCCCCTCTTGAAGCTGTAAGGTGGGGTCAGACTCCAGAGCCACTTGGATTGAGATTAGGAGGATGACATTTTTAAAACTATGTTGGGAAGAAACAATTTGTATTTGGAAATACCATCAAGAAATTTTTTTTTTAAAAGTATGCTGTTAAGAAGGAAAGCACCCGTGGAGGATCCATATGGAATCCCGCAGAGAATGACAGGACGAACAAGGGACCCACAGTCACAATCATTCAATCAACACAGGATAAGCCAGGGTGACAGAAACCAACAATTTTCGACACAAAGACCCCTAAGCTCACAACATTAAAAGCAGCCTTTATACCCACCACGACTCAGGGAACTGAGCGGAAGAGGGGGCGGAAAGATTGTGAGAGCCGTGGTGGGGGAGGCTATCCAGAGGCATGGCACCCCTCAGTAACAACATACTAGGGCCAGGAGAACCTGGCTGAATACTAGGCTATCCATGGTCCCCTGCCACGAGGACTGATCCAGACGACCCATGGAGGAGGAGGATATCCAGCTGATTGGGAATGGGGAGGGGGGCATTGGGGAATTGGGTATAACAACTCATTGCCTACTAAATAATGTAACTCATTATGGACAATAAATATATATTTAAAAAATAATAAAACAAGTAATAAGTAAAAAAAAGAACGAAAGCACATGCATACTACTCACCTGCAGGTGGTGGCACTCAAGTTTCAACCTAATTCTTTTTAATTTTAGAACATAAATGTGAAAAATAATCATTCATTCAATGCATTTTTAGATACTTTTCAAAGCTGTGAATTCAATGACAAGCAGAAAGAAAATATGCCTAACATATGAAGCTTAAATTCTAGGTTAAGACACTACTCATCAAATAAAGGCATCCATTTTCAGGTAGTAGTAAAATATATAGGAAACTTTACTAGGTGAGTAGCTAGTCAGGTAAGGGGTTTGATGCTTATGTACAGAATGGATGACAAAGTCTAGAGCTACAAGGAAACTCAGAAAGAACATTTATTTGTATAAGATGGATTGCAAGGGCTTATCTGACTTGGATTCTATTTTCACTAAAATTTCTCCTTCCCTCATTCCTAGATGTCAGATATTGGTGGCCATCATAAATATGTTTGGACTTGTGGTTATTATTTTGTGTCCCTGGAGATATCAGTATAATGATGATCAGAGGATGCAAATTTTGTTTTATAGTCATACTGAACTCGGAGCTATCCTGCACCCCTCTCCATTGCTAACTCTGCTCTCTTTTGTGAGGGTGACAACTATTTGTCACTTACAGTGCTTGCATTCTTCCCTGCCACATCTGTTACATGTCAACAAGAATGCTTGCCATTTGTTTATTTTTCTTCCTTTCTTCATCTATCTTCTGTTACTTCATCTAGACAGCTTTGCATTTGCACAAATTGACTTGGCTCTTACAGTCATTACTGGAGTAGCCTTTCATTCTATGTAACACATCAACCAATCACAACAAATTCTGTGCTGTTTTCAGCTCTTCTATTCTTAACAAATCTGCTCTTATTTGCTTGTCTTCTTCTAGAGGTACTTACAGCTCAGCCCACCAGATTGTGTGACATTCTGAAAGCTCATTCAGAGTCCTTACTTTGTTTTTTCCTTGCTTTTGTAGCTTTCATCTAAACTGAAGCTGAACACCTGGATCAGTGCTATTTGCCAAATCTTTTCACTTTCATTTTGGCAAAATTTTGTACATTCATGTGTTTCTATTATTAACTTTAGCATAACAAACCTATTTCTAACTCTTACAATTTCATACCTGAACTACTGTGATAACCTCCTACTGGTTCTCTCTCTCTCTTTCTCTCTCTCTGTCTCCTTCTCTTTCTCTCGCTGTTTTATTCTTTCATGATGGTTATTATTATACTTACTAGAGTAAGTATCCACTCTTTAGCCTGGCCCTCAGCACACTTCATTGTTAGTTTTGAGTCCTCTATCCCACCTCTTTCCCTGTAAACTCCAGGGCTTTGTCTTCTAGACAAATGAATCCAAGGATACTAGACTTACAGGAGAATATCGCTGATTATTCTCGAAATCATATGCTCTGCCTTGACTTCATACTTTTGTTTCTAAACTTCATTCCTTCCTGCTACCCATAATATTCTCTCTTTTTTTTCATTGTCTCCATAGATCCAGCCAACTAAAAAATCTGATCTGGTTAATGTTTTTTATTTATTTTTAAGTTCTCCATAATGACCGTAGGTGGTTATTCCTTTTTCTAAGTCATAGAATTTAATACATAAAACTTTTCTTTTCTGTCCGATACTATTACTTACTTGTGCTGGTGTAGAGTATCTCTACCACCTTATTTATTTATATTTCTCCATGTCCTTGCATTTCTTTCTGTTTAAGCTAATGTTCTCTTCAGGTTGTACATTATTAGCTTCTTTTTTCATATTAGTTATTATAGTTTTATGATATCATGGAAGGCCCTGCAAGACCAAGCTCACTCATAGATGTCCCCATCTGTGTAGATCTGTATCTCTATAGATAATGTAGCCATGAGGACGTTACTGTCCATGGCTGCCACTTTGAACTTCCATGAAAAAAAATTGGTCCCTTTAAATGATCACAAGTCTGCCACTAAAGTTACTTTCTTCGTGTGTTAGGCACTGTCTGTAAGAGAAACTTACAAGTTGACCTGGGAGTAAACTCTGCCCTAGTTAACCTTGCCAAGCCATCCTGCAGTGGAGTGTTCCTTTCTGCCATTTTCCAAAGATGTGCTACATAAAGAGGCATGCGATCTAGCCTAGTATGTTCAACAGTGTGCTCATCTCATCTGTGATTAGAGTCTTTCCCTCCCAGTCTATCCTCTTGCTTTGTTTGCTCTGGCAGATTGCTGTAGAAGTGACCCCAGTGGTCCTGATTGCTTCAAGTAATCAGCCTGAACATTCTTTTATCTCCTGGTTGTGACTTTCAGCTTCTCAGTCACCAAGGGGCATAGTCACTGTACTTGGTTATACAATATGCAACTATCTCCATGGAAATTCTTCCAAAATGAACCACAATGATGATAGGTATGAAGTCTCTTTTTAAGAAAGATTCCTTAACTTTTAATTCATATTTCATGACTGAAATGCTAGGAAAGACCACTAACTCAGATTTATGCCCATTTTAGTTCTGTCAACACTTAGATTTGCTGATATTTGTGCTTGTCCACTCTCAATTATTTTAACAGTGAGGTTTCTTGTTGCTGGCAGAAAGAACCCAACCAAAAATACGTTGCTGGGAGGAGAGTGTTTATTTTGACTTACAGACTAGAGGGGAAGGTCTGTGATGGCTGGGAAACTGTTGGCATGAGCAGAGGCTGGATATCACCTCCTGGCCATCATCAGATGGACAACAGCAGCAGGACAGCGTGCCAAACATTGGCAAGGGGAAGCTGGCCGTCAGATCCATAAGCCTGTCCCAAACAATACATTGTCTTCAGGTGGCTCCAATTCCCAAATTGCCACCAGCTGGGGAGCTAGCATTCAGCACACATAAGTTTATGGGGAACACCTGAATCAAATCACAACAACTATCATGTGAAGGTATTTTCAGTGGAGTGGAACAATATGATCATCATTGTAAATTGCTTTTTGCTCATGGTTTCCACACTATTCTGTATTTCTGCATGATATGATTATATTCTTTCATTGATCTAAGCAACCTTATATGCATTATTGTATTTATTTCAGGAAAAATTAGAATACAAAGGAAAATTCTTTCAGAGTACTTATATCTACAAAATGAGAGTGAAATCAACTTTTCAATTCTAGAGAATTCTGGAAATTGAGGAGATATCTGATATAGATTTAAATGTAAGTTTCTTAGACTCTGTGAAATTGGCTGTGTCCCATTTGAACTGAAAATTTATTAGTATGAACATAAATAAATACATAGGTTATTTTAAATAATATTTAGCAAAAGATTATTTTGAATATTTTAAAGTAAATACTTCGCTGTTTTAATACTGTATTTGAAAAGTGCAGGACTATGTTAACATGCTATGTAAAGCTTTCTAAGTTTAGCATTAAAAGCCTTGGAATTTTTATCTTTAAAATGTTTTATATATGTGTATGTAATATTGTAGTGGTTTAATTGTGTGGCTGCATAGACTGAGGCTTGAATCTTGAATCTTCAGTGGGCAGAGCCCTATTGGGGAAGAGGTATGTCACTGGGGGAGTAGCTTGGAGGCCAGCCCTAAGGTGTGTGCAGAGCAGTTTTGGAATTCTGGCTGTCCATGCTTTTTGGTGTTTGCTGGCTATTTGGTGATGTCTCTGTGTATGATCTATGGAAGTGAGCTAGCTACTTTAACCATTGATGAAGCTCCCCCTGGTTTCTGTAAGCATGAAGTAAATCCTCTCCCTCAATGTGCTGTTTCTGGTCAGCTGTTTGTCCAACAATCAGAAGCTGACTACAACAGGTGTATGTGCATATGTGTGTGTGTTGAGACTTGAAGATGCCTGTTTTATTAAGCTAAGCACTAACAGAAATTCTGCTTTCATTTGCTAATACTTCATTAAATACACATCAAATTGTTGTATAAATTATATACTTTTCCAATATAAAAAATTCATTTGGTGTTAATAATTAGAAACATTGTATGAACAAGTCTTGTGATGGTTACTCCCCCCATTTACCTTCTCCCTGCCTCTAACTTGCTGAGGGCCCTTCTCAGTGGGATTGCTGGAATGGTCCATGGGATTTGGTGGGGGGGGGGCGGGTTATGAACTGTACAAGCAGTAGCCAGTGTTTTTTTTTTTTTTTTTGGTGTGTGTGTATGTGTGTTGCTGCTGAGGAGGACAATGCCTCTGGATAGCCTCTCCCACCATAGCTCTTACAATCTTTCCACCACCCTCTTCCAAAAAGTTCCCTGAGTCATGGTGGATGAGTTTTAAGTTTGTTTTACTGTTAAGCTCTTAAGAGTCTCTGAATTTCGGCCTTGGACTATTTTAGGTATCCTCAGTGTCTGTCTCCATTACTCTTTCATAGGTTACGTTACTTGCTATGGAGGTAGCTCTCTTTCTTATCTCCTCACTTCCTCAGAGGTTTAGATTGGACCCTAGATGATGACATATGGGTGGTTCATCTTCTGCCTGAGTATCAACCATTATCTCAGATCCTGTTGGTGGAATTAGGTTGACCGCGGTTCTCACTGCCTTCTGAACAATACAAACAGAATCTTCAACAGAGAGTGAGATCAATATAGGTTAAATGAGAAAAACATTGTTAGTTTGGCAAGATTCTAATGGGTATAGTCTCTCTGTAGGCCCATGGTTAGTGGGGACTTTCCTGTTGAGTCCAAGTTCTTGGTCTCCATAAGAATTTGCCTTGAATCCCCTTTCCAGGTAAGGGTTCCTTACTACTGAGTGGATCTCTTAGCCAATCAGCAGGCCATTGATTACCCACAAAGCACAGATGAGTACTTCTTGGCTTGCTGGTATCTGACATGTAGCAGTGTTCTCTTCATTCTCAACATCAGTCGGTGTTGTATATCAATGTCCCCTGATTTCTTGGAATATCATTGGCCAATTTCCCCTGGCAGCTCATGTAGCACCTTCCAGCATTACACAGGCTAACCATCTGGGAGCTGGTTTCATTTCCGGATCCAACATTTTCTCTCCGTGTTGTGTGACAGCAGTCTATGGTATCTTCAGCAATAGGGTCTTATCTTTTTCCTGGGGAGGGTATTCAGCAGCGGCTTTTCCAATATTTATAGCCACTACAAACAGCCTTTTAGCATTTTTTCTCTGTTAAAAATAAAGTATCATCAATGACAGTAGGTGTCACTATAGCAAAAGAAACCAGCCATTAAGAATGTTGTTTTCTTCTAGGAAACACTTTACAACAGTAATTGTAGTCTAATTTGTTGAAGCTTAAGGTATCCCTTTCTATACTTTGAAGAAAGCAGGTTTCATTCAACCAACATCCTACTTAGTTAAAAATACCTTTGTAATAAAAGATTTATAGCCTTTCTGGGAAATTTGTTGCGATTTTATAAAACCTAAAGTCAGGAAGCTCTTTTGCAAGTACAATTAATATTTTGTATTCTAGATTTTGAATTGGTTATGTAACATTCTGAATAGATAATCTTATTACAGGTTTTTTCTTAACCAAAGTTTTCATTAACTTCAAAATATCTTCTTTACAAGAAATAGAAACACCTACTGCATGAAATGAATGGCAAGCATAAAATAAGTGTTCTATACATTCATGTACTTATCAAGCAAATTTAGTTGGCTACTTACTATATACAGTCATTGTGGTTAAAGACAGTGTACCAGCTTTGATAGTGCTATAAGTCTGGCAGATTTAGGTTTATTCAAATTTTCATACATTAAAAAATTAAATTACTCTCTAAGAGTAAACCATAAATTATTTTTATTTAGTTCTCAGATGGAATACACTGCTACAAACATATTTTCTGTACCTTCTGATAATGCAATTGCCCTCTTTTAACTTTCAGCTCATGTGGTTTTAAAGAAGCTGCTTTTTCCCCAGCTTCTAAGAATGAGCATAAGCTTTAGATCTGGTCAAGAAGGATTTCTATCCAGCATCTCTCTAATGATAAGGCAGATCCTCCACAGTCCATCTCCCGATTCCCCTGCAAATAACTCTAGGTTCTTCTCACTGCCTGCCTCACACATCACACCTTTACACACCATGATGGTGTGGCTTATATCATTGGGTGACATTGGCAATCTTTCTAGAATACTGTTAGTTTGCCTCCTCCTTTGTCAACTCTCTTCATCTTTCTTGTAAGGTTTAGCTAGTCAGCCGCCTTTGGCTCTCTTCAAGAAGGTGGCCCTTTGAAGGGCTTCTGCAGTCTCTGGGCTGTTTTCTGTCTGCAGCTATGCATTGTTTTCTCAGCAGTGGCTTTTTTCCACTTGCAAGGTGCCTTTCTGGTGTCTGGATTTAACTGCTCCCTGTGTTCATCTTGTCTGTTGTCTGTAACCCTGAGGTCACTTGGTACACATCTTCCTGTAACAAGTGTGCATTGATTGTATAGTCCTGAATGAGAGTCCTTCTAATACCCCAATCTGTGTCTGCAGGAGGAGAATTGCTTTCATTAGTTTGCTCAGATTTGCTTTAGGGAATGGTATCAGGATCTCACTCACTGGTATTTACTGAGTTATGTAGGCTTCCAGATCATTCCAGCTTGTATTGTTTTCCCCTGAGTTTCCGCAGCATTTTGAGCTAGGGCTATTAATTTGTCAATTAATCATATATTATCTTGTGTTATTTCTTCTTTGTGATGTTTTCTTATGTTGTTCTTAGCCTCTTATTTACTATTTTATATCTTTCCCTGTGAAGAGGGATCATATATTATTAGCATACTGTTTAATCATTAACTTTTTGAGAATTCATTATTCAGGCAAATCATTTTGCTTTTCTTGCATGTTATATCAGTGTTCAGTTTAGCAACAGAAACAGGCTGTTGTTATGACAGGAACAACTTATTGGGAAGCTCTCTTTTTACTCTATTGAAGCAAGGACTAGAGAAACAGGCTTGGAAGAGAAAGAGAGCTCCTGACGTTCTCTGAAGCAGCCATAGCACTCTGTTGCCTAGAAATCATCACTAGGGACCAAGGTCTTCCTTCTCGTCTTCCACCATCACCCTGATGAACAGTCAGTGACCTAAAGAAATCTGACTACAGTTTGCTTCTGAACCATCATAGAAAGAACTATCATGGGAGGAAATAATGCCAAAATCCACCAAGGATTCCTTGGCCTTTTAGTAGACTTACAGATTTATCAAGGCCTCTGAGGAACTCTCAAGAAAGGAATAACCATGTGTGATTAAAGCACATGGTCAATGAGTATTAACACTACACTTGTTCACACAGACTCGCTCCATTAATCTTAGCACCTCAGTGACTAACCATATGGACATATTCAAATCCCTTACCATTCTGGGTGACAGCCTTTTCTACAAAATGAGTTCTTCCTGCACGTTTGAGAAATTAAGTAGACCTGAGATATAATATGAATAAAGGCTCCTATAGCATCTGTCACAAAATAGGTCCTCAATAAACTGCACTTATTATTGTTCATCTGTGTGACCAATATAGATAAGGCAAAAAAGCAGCAATTACTTGCTCTGCCTTTGAGCAGTTTGTAGTTAAATAAGGAAAAATCCTCCCACCTATCCTGAAATTAGGTAGGAACATTTTATCATCTCTGTTTTTCATATGTGTTAACAAAGGGTTCAAAAACCTGGTAATGTCACATAGGTCTTAAGTGGCACAACTGACACTTGAGACCAGTTTCCTTGCATCCCATGCTCATATTTGCTTAGTGAAGTTACTTAATTCAGTTAAATGCAACTCAGAACACTTTAATTGAATACTCGCTATGTCAATCTGCTATGCTGGATACTATATACAGAGGAACAGAATATAATTGTTGCATGATTTCCGGTCTCAAGCAGTTTATGATCCAGGGAGAATGACAGACATACATACTTCCTACATATATAGAGATTAGCAGAAATTCAAAATAATTCACAACCAATGCTATGCTTTTATTTTCCTTTTCATTTTCTTTTTATATTTTTGAGGCAGTGTCTCACTCTAGCTCAGGCTGGCCTTGAACTCTCAGGGATGCTCCAACCTTAACCTCTAAGTGTTATGATTACAGGCTTGAGTCAGCATACCATGGGTCATGTAGCTCTTTGAATAAACATCTACCAAATATGTTGGGCTCCATATTAGGTGCTGAGATTCAGTAACTAGCAACTTGTCTTCAAGGGATTTGCCTTCTGATGGACGAAGACAGACAAGAAATGTACAACCAGCATATACATGAGATAATTTTAGATATAGACGTGCCCTAGAAAGAAAATACAGAATTTTGCTATGGTGAGTTGGTATAGTAGTTTAATTCAGGTGTCCCCTATAAGTTTTCTGTATGCTTGATCCCCTGCTGATGGCAGTTTTGGAATTGGAACCTTGTTGGAGGTGTGCTGTTTGTGGTAGGCTTAGTTTCCTGCTCTTCAAAATTGGCTTTATTCCCCCCTGGATTAACAAATTGTTAGCTCACTTGGTACTATGGAGTCTAACAAATGCAGGAAAGAGGGTTCATTGTATATACAACACAGTTTTGATTTTCTGGAAATGGCCATGGGTAGTGTGAAGTACGTGTGTTGGATTGCCTTTGTGGAGGCCCAATGGAGTCATTAGGTTGAACCATGGGTTGCAGTGGAAACCCAGTGGAGATGCTGGGATTATGGGATGGCTGCCAAGGAAAGCTGCCCACACCAGATGAAGTTATTTGGGACTGTGAGTAGACTGACTGGAGGGGTGAAATTGGAATTCCAGACATGGGTTAGAGTTGTGTGAATTTGTTCTGTGCTATTATTATTATTACTATTATTTTGGTATTATGGCTCAGTTAAAGGCCTTAGATTCTGGGCATGTTTGAATATCATTGGGATGGATAAAAAATTTGGGGATTTTTAAAGTTGTCACAGTTTGGGGGGGCACCAGCATGTGGTGGTTTGATTCAGGTGTCCCCCATAAACTTAATGTTTTTGAATGCTTGATCTCTAGCTAATGAAAGTTTTGGAATTAGAAACTTTGTGGAGGTGTGTTTTTTTTTTTGGGGGGGTGGGCTCAAAGGGGCTATAGCTGGTTTCCCCTTGCCAGTTTTGGCACACCATCCTACTGCTCTTTGCAGTGCTGTGGCAGAGGTGATGTCCACCCTCTGCTCATGCTGTTGTTTTCCCTGCCATCTCAGAGCTTCCCCTGAAGTCTGTAAGCCAAAACAAACCCATTCATTCCACAGGATGCTTTTGGCTGTGTTCTTTTGCAGCAGCAGGAAGCTAAGTACAAGAGTTGGTGTGGGATGATTTCAATGGAAGATACTTCTGAGGGTTGGAAGAACTGTTAGTTAAAAGGCATGACGAGAGTATTCCAAGTAGAGGGAACAACCCTCTACTGATTGATGACAATGACCTGGGAGTTCTAAAGAATAACAATGAGTCACTGTCAAATATACCGAGACCAGAGAGAATAGCAGTTCATCTTTAATCTGGAGGATTAGGCAGCAGTCATACGATGCAGTGCTTGTATCCCAAACTTAGAAGTGTTCAGTCCATTAGTCTGAGGTAGTTAGAAGACCCTAAAGTTTCAAAAAGGGAAAATAATATTTGGCTTATTTTATAAAATAAAATCACAGAGGTCATTAGACCCCAGATGGTAGTTAGTGCAGTGCTGGAAGGCACTGCATAAGCTGCCAGGGGAAGCTGATCAACGACAGCTGGAGTAAACAGAGACCACTGGCATGAAACACAGTCTGCTGCCATGAGTAGGCTGACCACACTTCCTACTGGGAAAGAACAGCAAACCAAGAAAGGAGCACTTGTGCAATGGAGGAGCCAAAGCCTGGGGGAGGCTATCAACAGCTTTTAAATGTGGCCAAATATTCCACTTAGTGAGGGGGAAGCCCTTAACTGGAACTGGGAACTTAAGGCGATATGCACTGGGAGCCAGACTCTTGGGCCCCTAGGGAGAGATGCACTATGCGAGGGATTGAAGGAGAGGCTACTAAAAATAGAATCTAGCTAATTCAGAAATGTGTATCTCAGTTAACCTATACTGATCTCACTCTCTGATGGAGATTCTGTTTGTATCTTTCAGAACACTGCAAGAGAGCTATGGCTCATCCAACTCTACCAATGAACCACAGGCCGATAGCTGACATCCTGGCAAGAGATGAGCCACCCCAGACATACTGTGGAAGATCCATATGGAACCCCACAGAGAATGATGGGATGAACAAGTGACCCATAGCCACAGCCAATCAGTCAACACAGGACAAGCCAATGAGACAGACACCAATGATTTTTGACACAACCTAAAGCAGAAGTACAGAGACCCCTAAGTTCTCAACAATAAAGCAGCCTTAATACTCACCCATCACAACTCAGGGAACTGAGCGGAAGAGGGGGCAGAAAGATTATGAGAGCCTTGGTGTGGGAGAATATCCAGAGTCATGCCCCCCTCAGTAACAACATACTAGGGCAGCTGGAACTGTGCTGACTCCTAGGCTATCCATGGTCCCCTGCCCCAAGGACTGATCCAGACTGACCACGGAGGAGGATATCCAGCTGTTTGAGGATGGGGAAGAGGGGCAGTGGGGAACTGGGGATAACAACTCACTGTTTGCCATTAAATAATGTAACTCTTATGGACAATAAAAACAAAGAAATTTAATGTTTACTCTGGATGATGGAAAATAAAGATGACATGGAGGTGAGAGTGATCTGACCAGAGGTAGGTGGGTAGAAACTCCATGGAAAGGGAATATCA
Organism: Zapus hudsonius; assembly: GCA_004024765.1. Lineage (NCBI taxonomy): Eukaryota > Metazoa > Chordata > Mammalia > Rodentia > Dipodidae > Zapus > Zapus hudsonius. The sequence goes on from PVHP010002480.1 coordinate 34,026, forward strand.
TCATCCAAGGATGAGAGTTTAGAATGCATGAAGTATGCTGAGCAATAGGACATTTCCACGCATGGCAGGGACATTTGATGCTGGGAAGGATGCAATGAAAGGACTAGGGTGGGAGTATGGCACCAGGCTATGTCTAGCTACTATTCTGTAGTCAGCTGGAAATGTCCTCTCTTTTAGAAATGTGATGCTGAGTACTGGGAGAAGGATATGAGAGGCATCTGGAAGGTTCCTGCAATAGGTCAGTGATGATGGAAAGATAGAGCTAGAGCTATTGGCACAAAGAGCTGAGAGCCCTCAGCAATGAACTGGGTTAACGTGATAAGGGCAGAGGTAGCTGAAGACACCTGCAAGGCAAGTTCAGATGGATAGATGCCCTTTTCTGAGATAGAAAGGCTTCAGGGTAGAAGTTTGTGCTCTCAGCAAATTGTTATATGAGGAATTAGCAAGACTACCAGGAGCTGCTGCTGAGAGCTTGCTGGGAAAGCAGCGCCTAAGCTCAGGAAGTTTGGCCTTTACAAGCACACCTATTCCAACTAATTTCTTATAATCTGTGAAAATTTTGTGAATTTTAAGATATTTGTTATTTTCAAGAAGACAGAAGTTTCATAAGTGTTTTTCAGAACCAACTGGCATTTCTACCAAAGGAAAGGTTTTCATTTAAAAAAAAGAAAGAAAGAAAGAAAAACCCACACCAAAATGTTCAGTAAAAGAAAAGGCTGGATGATGATTTCCATTTCTTTTTCTTACTTTGGAAACTGAGTTATCAGACTTGTGTGCAGGTCTGAGGAATACCATTAGGGAATATGATGATACTAACTTAGTGCTTGAAGGAAAAACATCTTGTTAAAATAACCTATCATTGATAATGAAAAGAGAGACAATTTCTGGTTTCCCTGTGGGAGGTAATAGGGGAAAGTAGGAGGATGCAAAAGTTTTCTTAAAATTTATGTATGCCTATTTTGATAGCCCTTGCCAAATATAAAATATAAAAGATAGGCCTGGGGGTGATATAAATTGCTAAATGAGAAAAAAACAATGTCAATAAGAGAGAAAGTGAGTATGAGCACTGAAAAAGTTTGCGCTTGAAATAAACAATTCTTTATGCCAAGCTGAATAGCTAACAATTGAAATGGAAGCCTTATGTCCAATCCACACATGAGTAGGTGATTCTTGTCATTTTTTTCTCTTCAATTGTATAATCACTCTCTACATTATATTTCTCCTCTTGATCTAAACAGTACTTAATTTGAAGGTATGGAGCCAGGGGCCATTGTGATGACCAATCTACCAATAAAGGTCATTTTTAATTGCTACTTCTAGTGTTTCAGACTGCGTCATCACTTATCCAACATGACTCAGCCTGGGCCTAGGCACTGACTCACTGAGCTCCAAATAGATGGAAGCTGGAGTCACAGACTGACTGGCAGATTATGCCGCATGAAGCCAGGGAAGAGAAATGAGGCTACTGTTGCCAAAACTCTAGCTGATTTAATGATGCAGTCTGAGATGAGTTAAGTTTGCAACATTTTTACTATTGTTATTTTTTTGTATAGACTATTCCCTCCCTGTTTAATTATTTTATTTCATTTTATTAGTTGTGTGTGTGTACCCGTACACGCTGAACACACATTATGTATGATTGTTACACATATCTTTGCAGATGTGCATGTATTTGTGTGCGTGTGCTGTGGAGGCCAGAGGTAGACAGTGAAGGTCTCCCTCAATGGCTCTCTACCTTATTCTGAGACAGGGCCTCCCCTGAACCCTGAATTTATCTATTCTGCTAGACAAGCTAACTAGGCAGCACCAGGGATCCTCCTGTCTCCATCACCCTAGGACTAGGATTACAGGTGTTTGCCACCACACCTAGAATTTTCAAAGATACTGGGAATCTGTACTCGGTTCCTTATACTTGTGTGGCAAGTGCTTTACCATTGGAGTCGTCTTGCCTTCCTATTTTCTCTTTACCTATCCAAATTGTCTTGGAAGGAGTTGGGGGTATAAGCATGTATATTTATTGCAAAATCATCATACCATCGTGGAGGTAGCCCAGGCTATCTCGTGACTTGGACAAGATGCTTGACCTCTAGACCATTCTTTCTTTACATGTCGTTATATGGCTTCTGCTTTTTAGACTCACTGTGTGTCAGGTGCTTATTGATTCATTATAGCAAACTCAGCAGCATGGTACCATTTCTCTTGCTTCATAGATTAAAGAACTTTCAGTTTTTCAAGGACACACTGAGAAGTAGTGAACTTGAAACTTAACTATGCTATATCTTCTCTTTTAGCTACTCTCCAAAACTTCCTCTTGTGTGTAAAGTATGGATGGTAATAACACCTGTCTTAAAGGTTGTTGTACAGATTAAGAAATATAACTGTGGTGTGTGGTACCTTACTAAAGTTAAGCAATCAATAAGAGTTTATGATGTTATGAAAACTAATGAAGAAAGATCTTAACTGAAGTATCTGTAGAAATGAATTTCTGCTGGAGCATAACCTTTGAACTTCATTGTGGGTTAGTGTTATGTTACCAGCACTTAAAACAGATGGTAAAGAACTCAACTGAAAGGAATGAATCTCTAGTATTGAAATGTCAGCTTCTGCAACATCTGGATAGAAAACTTATATTTTTGCATTTTGAATCATCATAATAACTTCTATATCCTTCTGTGTATTTTTCCCTAATAAAAATGAAACTATCAGATTCAATAACAAGGGGAGTCTATAGTGGCGGAGGTAATGGGAGGTTGGGGCTGCAGAATATGTGTGGGAAAGACTCTTTGGGGATGACAAAATACCTTACATGAAAGCTTTGGTAAATGTATAAACAAACACCAGCAAGGAAACAGAAGAGATTTCTAGATTTTATAAGAATAACAGCCACAGGGCTATTGTTCTGGAGAACTTGTTCAGGAGAGAAAAACAACATGGTTTGACCCTGTGTATCATTTATGTCTAAACATCTATGGTGTCAACAAAACAGAAGCAAAGTTTCATTATCTTCATTGAGAAGAACTCTTGTGGTAGGACTTTTTTCATGAAGACTGTTCACATTAGATTGTCACTTAGTTGAAACTTGTGAAAGAGCATCTTTAGGACCTTTTCCTCATTGCTGGGAACTGTACCCAGGTCCTTGTGCATGCTAGTCAAACTCTCTAACTCCAAGCCACACCCCTGACTCATTGTTTTGTACCTAGCACACTCCCTGCTAGAGGTAACACATGAACTTGTTGAAGGCACAAGACCATATTAATGGAGACATCTAACGGTAAGAGAGTGTGAGCAAGGCTGCTGATCAGGACAAATGCTCTGTGATCTGAGCTACACTCCCTGGGACAGTTTCCAGGACAACAGAACAAGAGAAATCATCAAGGACAGATGCCCACTGATGAACAGTGGAAGGTCTAAGGACAGATCCTGGATGGAGGCAAGCACAAGATGGGATTCAAAATTTTAACTGACAGGAGGAGAGACAGGAGAAAGCAATTGTATTTTTTCCAGTACAAGCAAGAAGGATTTGATTGCAGTGAAGGTTAACAAAGGAGTTTAGGAAACCTGGATATTGCTACATAAATGTCACCTGTCAGGACTAGGGACCAGATATTCCAGAGCACAGACTATGAAGAGCAATAAGAACGTCAAAATAGCTAATTTTATTCTTACAACAGCTCTGTCAGGAACTTTTATTATCCTCATGCATAAATGCTGGTAGTAGAGTTTAAACAGGCCAACAAAAATCATCTATGGACACATAATTACAAGTGGTTGAACCTGTTGATACTCCTCAGTACTTACAGTAGCTACTTCAAAGGTTGTCATGAGGTAGCTACTATCATGACATTTTTTTAAAGTATAAAAATGCAACACTCATAGTCAACTCTTCACCATCAATAGTCCATTGGTTAGGAAGCTTAGCTTGTGTGCTATTAATGTCTGGCTTATAAAAGCTGGATTTTTTTACAATAGATTTCCCACCATATTCTCTAGATAGTGAATCAATAAGCCCATGACTCAGCATTTATAAACTGATAATTTTTGATAGATTTTGGTATAGATTAATTCCATTCATATACTCATAACCTCATTTGTGTCTGTTAGGTGCTCAAGTTTATAGATCATAAGGGAACTATTTATTTCATAATAAAATATAGGATATATGAGATAACATATATGAACAGCAGAGGGGAAAATCGTCATAATTCCTAACATTCACTGAATAAGATTTAATATAAATGTTCTGATCTGTGAATACTAAGGGACTAAATTTGTTTTCAATTTTTATTTTTGTTTATTGGAAACTTTATTGTATGGACAAATCATGTGTTGGTCATATTCCTCTCCTTCCTATCTCCATTCTCCTGAGGGTCTTCCTCAATGGTTTTACTAGTATTCACCATGGAGTTATGAGTTATGAATTATGATCACAGAAGTCAGTCATTGTGGGAGGGGCACTGCCTCTGGATACTCCTTCCTGCCTGTAGCTCTTCCAGTATTTCTGCCTCTTCTACAATGTTCTCTGAGGCTTGGTGGGTGTGTTCTAAGTCTACTTAAGCTCTCAGAAACTTCTGGGATTTTGCTTAGATATGTTATGAGTTTACTCAGTGTCTATCTATCACCATCCCCTTGGCTCAGGTTGTCCAGCTTGGTGTGTGAACAGCACTCATGCTTAACACAGCAATTTCTCTTTGGTTTTACCTGAACCCTGTCTGATATGCAAGAGGTGGCTTATCTCATGGTAGGGAGTCAGTTGTGTTTTCTTGGCATGTTAATGGATTTTTGATTCTTCCAGGTTTTCCCTGCTTTCTGTAAAAGAGAAAACAGGTTCTCCAACAGAGAGTGACAGCAACATGGGTTAAAGGGAATAAACATAGTTAATTAAGAGAGATTTTGATAATGCAGCCTCTCTTTTGGCCAAAGACTAGTGGGAACTTCTCACTGGAGGGACTAACTTTTTTAAACATCTTGATTATGAATAAGTATATACATTATATGGGCAAATCTTGTGAAGGCATTGCCATTTCCCTCCTTTCTGTCCCCTACCCACTGGGGCAGTTCCTTGGTGCATATACTGGATCTGTCCAGAGGTTAGGGGTTATGAACTGCACCATAGGAAGCCAGCTTTTTTTCTTCCCCCTTTGTGCATTGTTGCTGAGGGGGGCAATATCTCCGGATATTCTCCCCACCATGGCTCTTACAATCTTTCCACCCCCCTCTTCTGTGGGCTTTTTGATACTAATCCTATATGCTTGATGCTAGGGGTAGAATTTTATTCCAAAGTCTAATCCAATCTATTTAACTTTGGAGATAATTATTACTTTCATTTCTCTTGAAATAATGGAACAGCCTGGGAAACGTTAAGTGGCCCATAGTCAACACATAAAAGAGTGTTTGAATCCTTGCCCTTCTTCCACTACATCACAGCCTTCTCTGTAAACTATAAACAGTACAAAATGGTAAGAGTCAGTGAGGCTCAGCCCATGGGATGGAAACCACTCGAGATATTTTGAGCAGATAGGGACTTGGGAATTTAGGAATGTACTAGACAGGCCAAAGGAAGCCAATCGTTCTAATATAAGTCATTTGTGAGATCTTGAAGTATGAAGAAGTGATCACCTCTACAGCTCTTTGAAGATTCTGGATACTTAGAATTGTTACCTGGGGACATTATTGCTCTGGATGCTAAGGAAGCTGGAAAATAAATCAAGTCTCTATAGGGAACCTCACAGCTCTAAAACTGATAACCAGCAGAAGCAGCCGAGTCACAAGTAGAGTCACCTACCTCAGTTCCGCATGTTATTACCTGAGCATGTTAACAGGATAGAACCTAATTTGCATATAGAAATCTAGTTGCAAGAGAATTAAGGAAGTAGAAATTGTAGTTTTCCAGCTTCTCAGTTAGCAAGAAGAAAGGACAGAGGTTGAGTAAGCCATTTTAAGAAAGACAATATTATTTGAAAAGGTAATAATTACTGTAATCTGGATCTTCTCACTTGACAGAACACAAAATGGGAAGCTCACTTAAAGTTGCAATGGTTACCTGATCTTTTAAGCTCTTTGCTCCCTTCTAAATCCATGGGCTTTTTCTTACTGAATGGTATTTTTGCTCTATACACAGCTCTTGGTTTTTCTCAATGCATAAAGCAATTTGTGTCTAACAGCCGTTTTATGGTCCACTGACTGTACTGAAATGTAGCACTTTACCAACTATGAACTTTGACATGTTTATAACGGGAATTAATCTGAAAATATGCAAGAAGGAGTCTTCCAAATATAATTTATAATTAGACTCACTTTCATGTAGGTGTTGAACAGCCTATAAAAATAACTGCTAAGCCTTAGATTTTAGGTTAATTTTTATCTCCTGCAAGGGACATAGGGACTTCAGGAGGTGAATTGAAGGTTGAAGTCCCAAATCTTTTAAAGGGACATCTAGCTTTATAAATTTTTGTTAGTATTAAAAATAGCAGGGGCACAGTATATTAACACATATGAAATTTCATTTTAATATAAAGCAATGCATAGATGAACCTTACAAAGGACTTTTGGATTAGCACTCTGTTATCTCAGATAGTAATGTCAATGGTCCTTGTGCCTATAATAGAAGATATTTATTTCTGCTAATATGTGAGCTTGTTCTGCGTTTTTGAAATATACTTTATTCTGTGTTGGCCTTTTATTCTTTAACTCTCAGTCATGTACTATTTAGTGGCCCAAGTTATTTCTTCTGCAATGTGCTTAGTTCTTAGAGTTGAATAGCAACTTCTTATGCCTCACTTGGCCTGAAGTGTTTATATGCTTTAATTAGTGCTGAAATATTTCTTAGCTTTCAAAGCACTTCTATGCAGACCATAATCCAGAGCCAAGGGGAAAAATACTACTATTTAAATGAATGCTGTTTTCTAAAAGTACTTAAGAAAATTCAACTTTCAGAAAAGTACTATAAAAGAACCAAACAGTAATTTGGTAATCTCATGGTAGTAAAAGATGATTCAATATTTTGCACTCCACATCTTGAAGTGTACTTCAGCTTTTTAAAAAATTTTCCTTGTGAATCTCTTTTCAATAAGATTGTCAAAATATATGTCCATGGGAACTTAAATGTTAATCAGTTAAAAGAGACAAAAATACTTAAGAAAAAAACTGATCAGATAAGTGCATGTAACAGAATGTCCTTTTAAATGAATGTATGGCTGAGCAGTATTCCATCATACCACATATTCTTTAACCATTCATCAGCTGATAGTCATTCTGGTTGTGTCCATTTCTTATTTATTATGAAATATTCTGGGTAAATGTGGGAGTGAACATGCATTTTCAAAATAGGGATGTAAATTCTTTTTAATATAGACCTAGTCATGTGATTGTTGGGTCATATGTTGGTTTTATTTTATTATTTTATTATCTTTATTAAACATAATTAAATACATTGCATGAGCAAATCTTATGATGGTACCCCACCCACTTCCCTCCTCCCTGTCCTCAATCCACTGGGTTTCCTCCTCTTTATTTTCTTGTGTGGGGGATACTTCATAACATTTTCCATGGGGGCTGTAATAATTTAAATTTCTACTATAGTCAATGAAAATTCCCCTTCTCTAGTCTGAAGGCATCATTAGTTTCTGTTGTCTTTTTGGTAACAGGCATTCTAAGAACGATACAATAGTGTCGCGCTGTGGTTTTGACAGTCATGCCCCTGCTTGGTAGTGATGCAGAGCTTTTTTCACATGCCTGCTGAGCATTTGTAGCCTTCTTTAAATAAATCTCCACTTAGGATTATTTTGCTTATTTTTAAAATGGATTAATTTTCCCTGTCGTAGTCAGCCACACGTTGCTAGGATGAATCTCCAAAGCACGCATGATTATGGGGAGGAAAAGTATTTATTGAGGTATCAGACCCAGGGGAAGTTAAGGGAAAAAAAAGCTGGCCCCTTTTCACAGATCAAAAGGGGTAAACCTATTCTGACAATACAGCAGTTTTCAAGGAAAAGTATTTCCCCTTAAAAGCCAATAATTTTAGGAAGTAAAGGACACTGATAGTACTGTGTATATAATGTATTGTTTACTATCGATATGAGTGAAAACAAAAACGAATCAGAGTAAAACTGTATTTGGTATTGGGCCAGAGGAAATGTAGAGCCTGTAAAAGTAAATAGAAGGTGTGATGGTTAGGTTTTGTTGTCAACTTGATCTTTTTAATTATCTTGGGCAGGTTTCTGAGGATGTTTACAGGAAGGCAGCCTTTCAGTCAGAGGTAGCATGTAAAGAAGCTCAAAGAAGCTAGAAGTAAACATCCTTTCCTGTGTGGGCAGTGCAGGAAGGAAATTCCAGAGACTCAGGAAGCCATTAAGTCTGGGGAAGGGTTGTAAGACCCCACCCTAAAGGCTATATAAAGGGGAAGAAATTCTCCTTGGCCCCCTCTGCCTGTTCCCTGTTCTGTGTGTGTGGTGTTGGTGATGAATATCTTTCTCTGCTTGGACCCGTGAAAGGGGAGCAGCCTGTTTTGCATTCTGGAACTTCCCCTGTATCTATAGCTACAAATAAATCCTTTCTTCCCATAAACTGTGCCTGGTTTGAAGATTCATCCCAGCAGCCTGTGGCTGACTATGACAGAAGGGGAACATAGGGATGGGGCCAAGACAGTCTTGACTAAAAATAGAATGATAAGAGATAGGTAAAAATGTAATCAAATAACCTAAATGATTTCTAGGTCACAGGTGGCTGAGACACAGAAATCCCACCAACCAGGAAGTCTTCATTCTTTAGAGAAAGTCTATGAAAAGGAAAATAAAAAGGTAATAATAAAGATAAAACAGAAGATAGAAATGAAGATATAGAGTATAATCATTGGGCACTAAACAAAGGAGGAGAGCTGTAGAGAACACAGCTGCTGCAGGCAAGGAATACAATGCTTTCTGGTCTGTTTGCTGGTTCCAATCTCAAGTCTCTTGGCATTCTTTCCTGGTCTTCCAAATGCTTGTCACACCCCTGGGTCATCCTTTGGGAAGTTGGATGACACACGCTGATCATGTCACTTTGTTCTTTACAGGTTGGTTTGCAGATGCTGGTCACACCCTTGGTGGCCCTTCAGAAGTCTGTGATTGTTGGCCCAATCCCAGAAAAGTCTTTTGTGAAGTTCAGATATAGATGTTGTATCTCTGGGTTTTGGGGTCTGATTGTGAATACTGGACCCTCCCCTGGGTGGTCTGTCCTCATGACTAGTGCTTCACTTAGAATACGAGTCTATGCTCCTCTGCAGATCCTGGCTTTGATCAGGTTTCCTCTTCATTGAATAATTGTGTGGTTCTGCATCAAAGTTTGCTCCCCACAGTGTAAAGGTATTTTGCTGGCCATATATTAGTGTATATTCCCATGACAATTGTTCTGTCTTTCTTTAGAAACTCACTGAGGGTCTTGGGCCATTAGCTGCCAACTAAGCAGAGTTTATTTTATTATTTATTTATTATGGAATTTATTTGTAAAATACATTTATGACTGGTTGGCAATTTAGTTTTGTTTGGAGTTCTTAAAGTTGAGACTGGAACTGGTTATAAGTTCACAAAGAACATTTATGAATATTTTGACTCTAGTTCCACTGGCATCAACCCTCTACCCTGCACATATGAATGCACGCAATTGAAGCCTATCATTTTTATTTTCATTTTATTTTTTCCTGATAAAAAGGTGCATTACATATTTTGTAACAAATCTTTGAAACTCCATATATATATATATATATATATATATATTTCAAAATTTGCCTTTTTCCTGTCTCTGATTTTTTTTTAAGCAGACTTAAAGCTCACCCACCATGTCTCAGGGAATTAAGCGGAAGAGGGAGTGGAAAGACTTTAAGAGCCATGGTGGGGGAGGATATCCAGAGACATTGCCCCCCTCAGCAACAACACACAAGTGGGGGGAACCTGGCTAACTCCTGTCCTGTACATGACCCCCAACTCCATGGACTGATCCAGTCCACCTACTGAGGAGGGCCCCAGTGGGTTGGGGACAGGGAGGAGGGAAATGGGGGTACCATCATAAGATATGCTCATACAATATAACTAATTATGGATAATGGAGGAATTTCTATAAAACAGTATCTCATGGCTGCTCTGGTTGAGTACAGAGAGGAAAGAGGTGCCCTGGCATCTCTGACAATGTCACCACTACACAGCTTTATCTAGCTTCCCCCTTACTGTCTACTTTTTAAAACCGTTTCTTACTGAAAGGTTAGTCCTGATTTTCTGAGCCTTTTTGCCTTAAACTGTTGCTCCCACTATCTTCTCTTGGTATTCTCTCTCACTGCGGGGATAGAGCTCCCCCAAATTGACCCAATCCATCCAGATCGGATTGGGGAACCTGATCTCCAGCTTTGTAAAGCTTCCTATTTCACTTTGCTATTGATATATCATCTACCCCCTCTTACAGCTCTTACCCCAACTACCCCTGGTTTATTCCATGGAGATTCTCTAACATAACTATGCCTTGTCTGCCTTCTTACTTCCAGATAACCTATCTAGTTTTAATGAGACCTGTGTGGCAGTGGGGAATCCAGTTCTTGAAATGCTTTGACTCAAATACGAAAAGGTAGAATATTCTTAAATCTAACCCTGTGTAGGATTAGGTTGTCTCAGTAATTAATGCCCATGATTTTCTAACATCTTTGGTTATATAAGAAGATACCAAGGATAACCACTGATGTGATAAGCATTTCTTTAGATGTTGGGGACATAAAGTTCAATAAAATGTGTTTGGCCTTTAAGGGTTTTATAGTCGATCCACATAAGTCTTGGGATTTAAGGATTCAAGGAACAAAAGTTGTCAGCAGTTAAAGCCAATGACTATCAGTCCACCTAACAGCCACTTCTATAAAACATAGCTTACTGCAGTTCAGTATTTCAAAGCATTCTGTGAAAAACAAGTACTAAATTCTCTTAAATGATTTCTCTAAAATAAAAGAAAATTTAGTCAAGCAAGGACAAATTCTAATTTGGTCTTGAATATTTGTCCATGAAAGACTGATGACATTTGACAGTATTGTCCAGCATTCTTAATGTAACACTGATTTCTGCTTAAAACAGAGAAAATAGTGTCTTGCTGCCTATTGAAGTCAGGCAACTCAAAGATGCTTTATTGTGTATTCTGAGGCACAGCTCACCAGGTAATGAGGTGTGAGAATGACTGATAAGCACATAAAATGTGGAAGAGAACAAAATACTAAAACAAGCATGTACACCATAGTCATGATTGCATATAGTAAATAAGGAAAATTCTTTCTTTAAAATGTTTGGTATGGAAACCTAAAAATATTTAAATTTTTTAAAATTAAGAGCTTAGAATTTGCAAATGAATTTAATTCTCTGTTCATTTTGCTTGACTTTATGAGGAATGTTTAACATGTATCATGACACATAAATGTATAAACTATATAATTTAATATGCAACTACTTATATTTTTGGTGAACTTAAACAATTAGTGAAGTGTCCTTTTCAAATACTGATGAGCATGAACATTTTAGGGCATAATGTTAAGGGCATAATATGTAATATAATATAATAATGTATAATGGCAGAAAAATTTTAATTAGAAAATACTACTTAAAAAGAACTGATTGATTTACATTATTTTACTTGAAATACATAACAGATATTTTTGATCCATTTTATGGAGTACAAACTGAAATTTGGGCTGGCAGTGTAGTTCAGTTGGTAGAGTGCTCATCGGTATGCAGGAAACTCTGGGTTTGGTACCCAGTGCAGCAGAAACCAGTTATGGTGGCACATGTCTGTAATGCCAACTCTCAGGAAGTGGAGGCAAGAGTTCAAGGTCATTGTAGGTTAGAGAGTGAGTTTGCAGCTAGCTTGGGCTAAAAAAAAAAAAAAACCCTGACATTGAGAAGTTAATTAATTTTTAAGGGGTTTGAGTTTGGCTACCCATTCCCACAACAAAGGAGAAACCTAATCTCTTTCCCACATAGTCCAGTGCAAATGTCTCTTCACATGCAGTGCTGGCTCCCTGTGGAGTGCTTCCAGTGTTTTTACCACGATCATTAGGAATAGACTAACATTTGTTGAACTTCGTTTTGCTTTGAAGTCAACTTCTGATTCGAACCCAAAGAGGGTAGTCTGAGGATAAAGTATCATATTGCTTTTTCTAAAATATACATCTTTCTTTATTTTAAAAGTTTACAAAAATCACTGAAAAATTTAAAAAGCAAGAAAACGTAATGTTAATTTATGGGATTTGTTTTCCATTTTTTTTAAAAAGAGGAACAGCTTTTTAAGGAAGATGAAGATGGCTGTATGGTATTTTCAACAGCTGGATTATGTTAAAATCTGGAAATTCCCATTTTTATGTCCAGGAAAATGGATCTAGTTATATGCCTTTGTTCTTTTTTCAGACTTGAAAAAGTTAATAGCCATCCATGTTTCAACAAGTGAAGATACCTTCCCATCTATATAAACTGTGATAATCTCTCAGGCAGTTTTTCTTCTACTGCAGCCAGCTCCAGTGGGTTCACCTTTTCAGTTCTGTGACTAGGACAGGAAGTAAGACGTGTGAATACCTCATTACTGGGCTCTGTGGGTTTTTGAGACCCTTTAACTTCAGAAGTTTAGGGAGTTGTTTTGGGCAACAGAATTTGAGGCTGCCTTAAATTTCACATTAGGCATTGGACATTTTATTTGTAATGCTATATGAATGCATAACAAATTTTTAATCAACTTTCAGAGCTGGTCTATACTTACAAAAAAGAAGTTGATTATATATACATATATTCTAATGTTATATAATGCAAATAGAGATAATTTCATTAAAATGCTTTGAAAGGCAGAAACTTGCTATTAAATATCAAAAAGTCACCTCACTGAGGATATGAATGCTATTTTTTATTAACATGAGTTTATATTTATTAAAATTAAATAACTTTAGCTCTTGGCTAAAACACACCAATAATTCTAAGAGTTTTTTTTATAGAAGATTATAGGTAAGTATTTTACTACGATAGACTTAACGTTCCTCTTATGAGCACAATTTTGTTTATTGGTCCGTTTGTTATTTGCCAAGTACAAGGAGCAAGTTAGACATCATGGAAAGTACAGAAGATGGAGTTTAATTTTCCACTCTGCTATTTTCTAATTATGTGAATTTGCTATTTCTTCTCTCCAGAACCTTCTTACCCAGGACCTCAGGTCAATGGTTCCTCTTCATGATTCAGCTCAGATCTTACCTCTTCAGAGATACCTCTCAAGATGTCCACACCTGCCCTGTGGAAATATAGCTTTCCTCCAGGTGCTTTCAATGTCATCAGGAGGCTGAGGTAAGAGGATTCCCAAATTTAAGGCCATCCCGACCAAACTAAATCAAACTAACAAAAATAAAACAATTTAATTGTAAATTCTTAGGAGCATTATTTGTGCCTGTAACATTTTAAAGATGGAAATCACAATGTTACACACTGGATAAATGAATCCATAAAGAATTCCATGGCTGCTATAGTCAGGATTTGTTTAAAAGTTCATTTTTAATTTTTTTAAAGAATTACTGTATTTTTCTAAATAGAATGCCTAAAATTAAGATGGCACATGCTGAATGCTTATTTAATGCTTTATAAAGTGTTGTCTCATTTTAGCTAGCTAGATATCTTAATTCCTCCAGAGTTGTTTCTTTAGCCATGTCCTTAACAGGGAACTATATTTTGACCTCATGCTGAGCACCATCTAGGCAGTTGCCCTGCTGGGATTGTTGCTTCGGTTGTCTTGCAGAATTGTGGCTCAGCGTGACATGTGCATGTGTTTTATTTGCTGTCTTCTGTAGGCGGTTAGGGAATACATGTGTAATCTCACTCTTCTCTAAGAGAATGTAGACTGATGCTATGTAGCATTATAGGGAATAAAAGCTATCTTTCAGGTTGTATTTTTTTTGCTGACAAGAAGCTGAAATGTAGTTGCTTTGTTAGGTAGGGATTGTCAGAAATATTCAACACGGTAATCACTGGAGTGGAAAGGAACTCAAGTTCTTCAGAGGTAAAAAGTTGACTATACTGTTTCTCCCTTACACAATTCAGAAATGAACCAAAATTCACATAACATTTATTTGCCCACTGAGTTCTGATCTTTCACTCATGAGGGTCAACTTGTTTCAAGGTCTTCGTTGAGCAGCATGTGAGCAGATGTTTTTGCTATTTTCTTCCCCTCCTTTGCAAGTTTAGCCACCACACACCTGAAGCCTGTTCCTCAAATTTCTCAAGGAGTGTCCACAGTAGAATCAGCTCTAGGCTCTAGCGGGAACCATGCTGGAGAATTAGAGATTTTAATGTCAACTAGGTGGCATTCAGCTCATATGCACATCCTTCTTGTGATTCCATTTTTCCTATTACACTCTGCTTACAATAGGTCACGTTTCTTATTACTCTTCCTATCATTCACTTGTGACTGTTTTGGGAATAGTCTCAGAAGGAAGTTTGGCAAATCCAGATGGGAACCTTGTAAGATATATGGGTGGTCCCTTGAGTGATCAATTTACAGTTTAAGGTTGCTCTGAGTTGAGAGCCAAAACAAACCTTATCAAACAGAGAAGAAAAATTACAACACATTTTTCCAGGTCAGTTTAAGTCCATTTTGTGAGCATCAACAAAAACAACCTACTTTTCTAAGATAAAAGCCTGACTTTCTCAAAATTCTGTCTTTATCAGAAAAAAGCAGAAAAAAAGTGAGCTATGTTTCATAGTCAAAAAGACTAAGAAGCAAAATTATGGGGAAGAAAGTATTGCTGCTAAACAAAAACAGTTCAAATGTCAGATTTCAAATAGATACTTCTTTCTAGCTAATGGCATTTTATAGGAGCACTAAATTCTTATATTCGCTGCCTGGTGAACTTCACTCTTCAGTGCTGAACTAAAATAATATCAATTCTGTGAAGGCTTTCACCATCCCTAGGCAAACCAGTCAGTCTTTTCTGTGTCTAACATCACAATTCTTTTCTGTCACTGAGCTCACCATTAGAGTATGCTTTATATTGCTGCTTTGGTGGTTTCTGTATTTATTCACTAAGGCAGAGTCTTTAAGACTATGGACTCTAGAGCCCAGAGGCCCAAGATATATTCCAGGCCCTTCCAAATTCAAGCTTTGTGACTTTGAGCGAGTTGCTTGATGTATCTGTGCCTGAGTTTCCTATTATACAGATTGGTCAGGACATTATATATACTTTCTAAATGATTATGAGAAATACATAAATAATGTATATGAAGATACTAGCAACTTATTGTTAGTGTACTTTATTTCCCTCCCTTCTTCCTCCCTCCCTCCTCCTTCCCCTGCACTCCCTCCATGCCTTCCACTCTTTCTGAAGGATGTGTGGGGTGGTAGTGTGTGGTGTGTACAGGTATGCATGTCACATGTATGTGCCTGCAGAAGCCAGTTGAGAATGGATGTTCTCTATCACACACAGAGCTGAACACAGAACTGCTGGTTTTCATTCAGAGACTGGTTGACCAGAGAGCTCGAGTGATTCTCTGGTCTCCACCCTCTCCCCCTCAGGACTGAGGTTACAGGCATGTGTGGTCATGCCACCTGTTTACATGAGTGCTGGGAACTTGACCTCAGGCGACTGTCATGCTTAGGTGACAAAAGTTTTTACCTACAGAGTCATTTCTCAACCCCCAGGAGAATCTCTTAAACAATGGCGTGACCTCTGCTCTGAACAATTCACAATTTATTAAGCACCAGGTTTGTTGTATTTTGGTTAGGGAAGTTTATTTTATTTCTGACAATTTTACATATATATATATATAAAGTATTTTAATCATATTTGCATCTCTATAATCTATAATCTCTATAACTCTTTTTATCGTCTCTTCACTTCTGCCTTTTAAGAAACCCTTTTTTTTTTCTCAGTGCCTGGTACTGTTCTAGATATTAAGAACATAATAGTGAATGAGAAAAGATATCTCATTGAGTTCCTGATGCTGTACCTGAAAAGTCTGTGGGAAGACAAACCTCTAACTCAACCTGGAATTGGTAGGGTTAGGAATCAGAGAAAGCTTCCAGGATGAGATGATTCTCAGTGTGAGATTTAAAATGCACATAAGACAGCCCAGCAGAAGTGTGGCAAAAGGTCTGGTTTAGTAGAATATCAGGCAGGAGTCCGTGCTATTTTCTTCCTTAAAGAAAATGCCCCATCCTGAAAAGCCGTGTTTCCTCTTTGTTGGAACAACACTTCTAGGAGAGCTGTAGCATCTGTGCCTGCAATTTCGTGTAGAGGACTTTTCCCTTGATGTGATCCCTGTCCTCTAGAACAGCCTCTTCTCAAGAAATCTGGGTTTGGTCTTTGTTCATTTCACCCGATGTAGTCTCCTTGCAATAGTGGAGAGTTAGTGGAAATATCATAGATCTGGGTTAAGATGACTTGAATTCTATCACTTACTGGCTGGATGGATTTGTTCAAACTCCTTTCCTTCTTCAAGCCTCAGTTTATCTGTATCTTTGGACTCTTAATGCTAAGGCGTAAGTAACAAAGTTCAAGTTAAGGTTTAAGTTGAAAAATGCAAAATGTCTTTTATTAGCTACCAATGCTAGGTAGCTATTATTAATTACATAATATTATTTTCAGTACTTGATAAAAGGTTCATTGAATAGTACAAATGTTTATTTTGTCAAAAATTGGCATTTCACAATTAGAATGATTTGCACTTTTTTTTTTCAAGGCAGGGTCTCACTCTAGCCCAGGCTGACCTCTAGAACTCAGTCTGTAGCCCCAGGCTGGCCTCAAACTCACAGTGATCTTCCTACCTCAGTTTCCCCAGTGCTGGGATTACACTATTGCTCCTCAACTAGAATTCTTATGCATTTTAACAAGGGAAACCTGATTATATACCACATGGTGACCAAAAAATTTAGCTTCACCAATATTACTAAGTACTGTCAGAGGACAGTAGCTTGTAAAAATGTTATATAGAGTTGTTCTTTGATATCAGCATATTTTCTTCCCAGGACAACCTCTGGAATTTCAAAATTTGTGTATAATTAAATCCTTTATATAAAAGAATATGATATTTGCATATATATACCAGGCATACTTTAAACAATCTGTAGATTATTATAATACCAAATATAGTTAAAATATAATGTAAGTGTATGATGTTGTTATGCCATGTTGTTTAGTAAATAATAATTAGAACATGTTCTTATATAACTGGCAGAGTTATAATGTTTTTCTCTTGAATATTTATGATCTGCAATTGGTTGAGTCTGCAGAGGTACACTGGTAGATGCTGAGGGCCAGTTACGTGAGAGCCAGGAGTCAAGGTTTAAGTTAATGTGACTCCATATCATTGAGCTCTTTTTACAATAAGAACACTGCTTTTTCAGAAATGGTGTAGGGGTTACTGCATCCTGAGGAGTCTTGCTTAATCCTGAGCATGCAAACTTTAAAATAAAAACCCTTTCCCTTCGATGGGAAAGCTTCCAAACCTGACACCACAAATTCTTTGAGAAAACCTACCCCTCAACATCTATATTTTGAGGTTATGAGTTGAAACTAGGATGTGTAGTGTCATTATCTCCTTGATTAAGCCTTTACTCTTAACAAGACACCAATGACTTCCAACACAACTTAAAGTAGAAGCACAGAGACTCTTAGTTCACAACAACAACCATAAAACAGACTTAAAACTCACCCTCCATGACTCAGAGAACTGAGCGGAAGAGGGGGCAGAAAGAGTGTAAGAGCCATGGTGGGAGAGATTACCCCTTTAGCTACAATTCATAAAGGAGGGGCAACCTGGCTGCCTCCTGTGCTATCCATAACCCCTTACCACATGGATTGATCCAGTGTCCTCACTGAGGAGGATACCTAGGGAGGAGGGAAATGGGAATATCAGCACAATATTTGCTCAATCAATTTATCTACTTTTGGACAATAAAGATAAAAAATAAATACTATACCAAAAGTATAACATACAAAGAAAAATGTGATAAATTGACTTCATTAAAATTAAAAATGGCCAAAACATATCTAATTTATGATTATTTAAAAACAGAGTAAACTGATTACACAAATATATAAATAATCTACACATGTATATATTTTATTTTGATTATCATAATGACCTGTGATAGTACTCGTACATAATATTAATGGGCCTAAGAAATCCCCATAGAGCAGTGTAAAAACATGCAGTTACTCTGAAAGGTAATTAATGTTGTCCTTTGCATGCTGTTAGTTATATTAGTGAAATGTAAATGTCTTAGCTATACAAAATAGTGTTGGAAAGAATTGTGCTTTTAATTATCTTTCAATGAGAAAGTTTATAATTCTTGTTAAGCTGAAGAACTAAAAACCTTTATGGCGTATATATTGAGCACAATAGTCTTGACAATAATGGATTTCCTTGCATACTAGTTTGTCATGCCTCAGTGAAAGAATCTTAATTTACTCTATTGCTTTCCATTTCCATATGTTAGAACTTTCTCTCTTTCAGAGAACCTTTAAATTGCTATCAGTACATGCACCTTAATAACTGCAACTCTTAATAGGAAAGATAAACTGTGTGTCCAAGTGAGCGACAGGCCAATGTGACTAGTCTTACATTATACAGGGAGAGGTTGTATAAAGATAGATTAGGGGCCTGGTAAGTAGGGACAGGTGAACAAAAAAATTAAGAAGGCCATCTGAAAATTTTGTTACAAATTCAGGCTTTATTATCTTACTGTGCATGACTTGTTAGCATTAGACTTCTAATTAGAGTCTTGGTAGGAAGGGGGCATAACCTAGAGATATTTAAATTATCTTTGGAACTCAGGGATTTTGTTTATAAGAGAATGTGACTATATTAGGTTTTACATTCTAAAATATCAGCTCATGAAGTATAACAATATTCATTGTTAATTTTTTTTAATTCAAGTTTTATACCAATAGGCGAACTTAACTGAGAGCCAACAGTACCACAGGCATCTGATTATCTTGGGAATCAACCTACATATAAACTATTACATACAAATGTCATTTATCTCCTAGGGAAACAATTCCATCTAACTGATGTATATAAAAAAGTAATTGAGGAAATAACTTTAAAATGATTCCTGACATACAGAAAATGCAAACTCTTGAAGACAGATAAGAAACATTAAAAGCATGTGGGTTGGTTTGAATGTAAAATATCCTCTCTAGACTCAAGTGCTGGTGATTCAGCTTCCTACTTAGGGTTAGGAGATCGCTCAGTACTTAAAGGTGTTTGCTTGCAAAATCTGCTGGTCCAGATTTGATTCTCCTGTGCCCACATTAACCCTGATGCACAAAGTGGCATAGGTCTTTGGAGTTTACATTGTTAAGAGGTCCTTCAGTGCATAGTCTCTCTCTCTCTCTCTCTCTTCTCTCTCTCCATCTTAAATAAAAAACATAATAAATGCTTCCTACTCAGTCCCTTGGAGTCTTAAGGAGCTAGAGCCTTACTGGAGGAGACAGGCCTTGGTTGATTAGTCCAGCCCATTGTGTGTTGAAAGTTAGAGCACACTTGCTGTTCTCTCTGCTGTTGGTATGTGTAGTTATGAGCCAGGTGCCATACTTTTCTCTGCCTTGAATAAGCTTCTGTTGAAACTGTAAGCTTGAGATAAACCCTTTCCTCCTATAAGCTGCTTCTGCTAAGGTAATTTGTGCCAGCACTGAGAAGGTAAGTACAACTCTGTATAAGAAAACAATAACCAATCAATGATTAACCTCATTAATGCTATTGTGAACACTGAAAAACATATGATTGTAATACTTCTGCTGCAGATGTTGTAGTGGAGCTATTAGCTTTGTGCTTGAAGGGCCACTGCGTCATGAAGCAGAGCAGGGTGGAGGTTTGGTCCTGCGGCATCAGTCATGGCACAGTGCAGAGAGTCAGAGGATGGAGAAGAGGACTTTGGAATTTTGTCTTCTGAATGTGAAGTGACTGTTACATCATGACCTCAAACATTGACTGTTACCTCAAAAGACCTGCCCCATGTTGAGTTCATCGTTTTGACATGTATGATGCATGAAAAAAAATCAAAACAAAAACAAAAAACTGTCTAACTGAACACAGAGGTCATGCATAATTTGGCAACAGTAAAAGATTTATGAACTTGCAACAACCAAAAATTAATTTTAAATCAAATACATAATGAATCCAAGGTGTTTCTGCTCACCATGCTGCATCACATGACTTTATCAGAGCCATGGTTCTGAATGAACACTAATGCAAGCTTTGTACCAAGCATGCTGACACATCAAACACCAACCCAAACTCTGCCTGAAACATGCCAGAGCAGATTTGAGACTATCTTATGTTGTGAACTATCATGTTTTGATTGTACATACAAAGTTTTCTGCTCTAATAGGGATTATGGAAAACAAAGACTTTTAATATCTTTCAACCATTTTCATTTGTATTTAAGCATCAAATTTGTATTTCTTTGAATTGTATTCTATTAGAATGCTTGGTTTTAAAAATGACTGTTGCTGACTTGGGTTTCATAACGAAAAAAAAAATCATTCAGTGAATTTTGGGTAGGGATTGCAAAGGAATTTTCAAGAGTTTCTGAAATGGCCCTAAGCATACTTGTTCCATCTTGTACTCTATATTTATGAGAAATGGTGTTCTTTTTTTCAGCCTTGATGATTATAAAATTACAATGCTGACCAACTCTGGGAAACATGGAAGATGCTCTATGTCCCATGATTTCATGTATCTAGCTAAGATTTAATTCCTTATGGAGACACAAACACATCCATCTCAGCATGGAAATTTGCTTTAATCTGTAATAAATGCTAAAAGGGTCTATCAAAGAATTATTTAAAATATTCTTTGTTATGATTTATCAGTAGTAAATGTTTCATTTATATTCTTATTTTATACACTGTTAAAATACCCAGGGTCACATAAACATTTTCCAGGAAAAAATGTTGTGGGAGGAAAGAGTTTGAGAAGCCTTTTGCTTTTATATATATATATATATATATATATATATATATATATATATATATATATATATATATATATATATATATATATATGAGGTGGAAGGCTGTCTGGGGATGGGGACCCCAGGGATATAGCTTTCATGTTATCACTCATGCTGGAGTGGGACTTTTTAGTGATTCAGATATCTTTGTATCACCTATGCTCCTGTAAGTAAAACGTCACTCAGGCTCCTGAAGTCCCCTCAAATTCATGTTTTGCCAAGCTGGACTTGGATAAAATTATTTCATTGGTCTGCCAGTGTCCTAACCAGGGGTGAGTAGACATTTCTTTACTTCTCCCAGGAAAGGTAAATCAACACACCTGACATAAAATAAATTTACCAGGTCATTTTCTATTTTAAATATTATATAATCATGTTAAATTCTGTGCTAATGTCTTAAAAATTCACCTTTTCAAATTTGACGCAGAGCATAGTGTCCTCCTGTTTTTTTTTTTCTACAAAGCCTATGGGTGCTGGCCTCTTAATCTTAGGACAACTATATACAAACAGAATACTAGATAGAGTGAATTTTGTAATTATATGAGCAATTTAGGGCTCAGAGAGGATACATAACTGAAAACAAAACCCTTGAAATCATGTAAGTGGGTTGTTGTGAGGAGGACAACATCAGGGCTTGAGAAAAAGTTTATAATTTTCAACTTTGTTTCAAAAGAAGGATTTTAAGGGAAGCAGTTGGCTGACTGTCAGCAAGTCTGGCTTCCAGGACACTTTGTTTTCAACACCCTATTATATCTGCATGCCTCTTTGGACAAATCATACAGAAGGGGAAGATAATTATAGACCAAAATGCACAAAGTTATTTGCAAGCATCTTGTAGAAATGCTGCTGTTGTTATAAAAATAAAAGCATGGAGAGATCTTTCAGAAAATAAGATATTTAGGCAGTATGGCTTAACTCTTTGATAGGAAGAATGAAAATGGTTCACACAATGAAATTTCATTTGCAATATGGGTCATTGTATTCTAGCTGAGTGTAAGAATACAAGGAGAGACTGAGTTTTCATGACATTAGCTTTGCTCTTGCTGTTTCTAATTTCAAAAGAGAAGTGATGAAATCAAGCTCAATGAATATGTAAAATAAATGTACAATGCCATATAGAAATCAAAGACATTTTGTTGTACCTTTGAGCAAACATGATCATATTGATAATATGCTGCTGTTTTCATAACAGGAGGATAAGTGTCGGTTATTCTGGGAAGGAATGCCATTTCTTGCAAGTAGTGTCTTGAAAGTTCAGCATTATCTGATGAGTTTTAATTTTCATTTATGATTATGTAAACTCACAGTCTTTCTTCTTGTGACTATCAGTATATTTAAACCTATGATGGAGTTCTTGTATATTGTATTGTTAGAAAGTTAGTTACATTTATATTGAATTCTGAATACCCTGATCTCAAATATGAAATGTAAATGTAATGCAAAATGAATGTGCGATTGCCAAAAATTTTTGGGCACCATTTTTCTAATTATTGTGAGTTATTTTTATTATGAGAAAATTTACCTTTTCATTTATTTCCAAATGTGAGGAACTTGCTTTCACCAGTGTTGTGATTAATTCTATATATCAACCCCAAAATTTAATAATATACAACTGTTTTATTTTGCTAAGAAGTTCTGTAGGTCAGGAATTGAAAAATGTGGGTAGGTCAGAATAAGGGTATCTTGTCTGCTCTACAGTGTGTGGTCTCTGTTGGAAAGACTTAAAATTTGGGAGGAATTCAATTACTAGGAACTGAAGACTTATTCTCTACCATATTTGGATCATGTATGGGAAGAATTTGAAGGCAAGAGTTCCCTAGAAGCATCCTTTCTATCTCCTGGAAGGATGGTGACTTTAGAGTTGTTGGATTGCTAAATCGGTGAGTCAGAATTCTAACCAAAGTGTCCTGGCATGTGAGGCTGAGGCATTGTTGCCTTTGTGGCTGTAATGGGACGTGTGTGACTGAAATGACACCCATGTGACTGATGTGGGTACACCCTCCACCAAATTATGTTTATTAAAGGCAAGTCAGGACCCCAGGTGAGGCCAGGTTGGGGACCTGCACCCTTACCTCCCTCCAACCCCCTGACTCCAGGTGAGGTCAGGGTAGGGAGCTGTGCCTTGGCTCCCCATTGGCCCATGAGTCCTGTGACCCTGCCCACTGATCCAGACTGCTGGTGAGTCCAGCCCCCAGCCTGCTCACCATGGCAGAAGATATAACCCCTCCCAAATTCCTAGTACCAGAGGAACCAAACACATGATAAAACCTCCCCAGTACTTCCTGCATGTCATATGAGGTCCCCATTCCTGCTTAGGCCATGTGAAAAACCAATTTTTCATCTGAACGGGGCAAATTGCAATTAAAAAAAACACAGGTGGAGTGCCTCACACCAAGTTGGCCTAGCCCCACTTTGAAAGTTTCCAATGAAAATTTCAAAGAAGGAGTACACAAGCCCAGGAGGAGATGACAACATGTTCAGCTCATCTCTGCTTGGAGTCTATATCCAGATTATTGATAGAAATGGACGCAAAAATTGATAATGTAAGTGGAAATGCGCATGATCAGCTTGCAAACTTTGCCACCAGGCTTAACACACAGGAGGAAACACAGATGAACTTTGGTAGAACACTGAACAAGCTAAAGGAAAACTATTAATTAGAGGAGCTCAATAATCAGCTGACTAAACTAAACGAAGACATGACCAAAAACAAGAATGAGCACCAGGAACCATTAAGTAAGACAAACTTTGAAATGAATATGCAATTTAACAAAGAGATGACGACAATGCAGAAAGCTCTATTGGAAAACCAAAGTCAAATGGAGATATTTAAAGCAGCCCTAGCATAACTCACTACCAGAGGTTATAATCTGGAAGATAGAACCTTAGACATGGAAGACAAAGCAGAGAAAGAAATTGGGATAACAATCACTTGGATAAGTTCACAAAAGTATGTGAACAAAATATGAGGGAACTATGGGATACCCTTAAGAGACCAAACTCTGAATCATGGGAATATCAGAGGAGGAAGAAATACAGGCCAAAGGCATAGAGAACATATTCAGCAAAATTATTGAGGAAAATTTCCTCATTCAAGCAAAAGAGAATCCTGTCCAGATACAGAAAGCATACAGAACACCCAACAAGCAGGACCAAAGAAGAAACCTTCTAAGACACATTATAGTAAAGACCCTAAACATTGAAAGCAAGGAGGTCTTAAAAGCAGCAAGAGCAAAACAACAAATCACATATAAAGGCATACCCATTAGAGTATCATCAGATTTCTCCATGGAAACCATGAACGTAAGAAGGACTTGGAATGTCTTACTTCAAAGCTTAAATAACTTTGGCTTTCAACCCAAACTACTGTACCCTGAAAAGTATCCCTGATAACATATGGGAAAAGGAAATTATTTCAAGATAAAAGACAGCTGTAAAATTGTATGGACATTAACCCAAACCTACAGAGAATTCCCCATGAAATATTCTGTACAGAAGAGCCAAGAAACCAACCCCAAGAGCCCTCCAGAAATTAAGCACAATAATTAAGCCTAGAGGAAACAAAATAACAAGAGAGGCATCAAGTCCCATAAACTCTACATTTTGGCAGCGATTGAGTCAAGCCTCATGGTTATAACCTTGAATATTAATGGCCTTAACTCTCCCATAAAAATACACTGGCTAGCAGTATGGATCAGAAAAATGGATCCTTCCATCTGCTTCCTCCAAGAAACCCACCTCACATCTAAAGACAAGAACATCCCCAGGGTCAAAGGATGAAAAATGATCTTTCAAGCTAATGGTAATAAAAAATAAACAGGGATTGCTACACTAGTCTCTGAAAAAATAGTCTTCAAACCAAAATCAATTCAAAAGGACAATCAAGGACACTTCTTACTCATCACGGGAACAATTCAACAAGAGAATATCACCATCAAAACATGTATGGACCAAATACCAGTGCACCACAGTTCATATAGTAAAAACCAGTGGAAAACAAAACAAAAATAAACTCCAAGTCCATCATAGATGGAGACTTTGATACACCACTATCATCATTAGACAAATTATTCAAACAGAAGGTCAACAGGGAAATAATAGAACTCAACAACACCATATATCAACTGGACCTAACAGACATATACAGAACATTCCATCCCTACACTACAGAATATACATTCTTCTCAGCAGCTCACAGAACCTTCTCCAAAATAGTCCATATATTAGAACATAAAACATGTACCAACAAATTCAAGAAAATTGAGGTAGCACCATGCATCATATTGTACCACAATGCATTGAAGCTGAAAATAAACAGTAAGAGAAAAAATAGAAATAACATCAACTATTGGAGATTGAACAATACACATTAAACAAACAATGGGTTATTCAAGAAATTAAATTGGAAATTGATAAATTTCCTGAATTAAATGACAATAAAAATACATTATACCAGAACCTATGAGACACAATGAAGGCAGTACTAATGGGAAAATTTATAGCAATGAATTCTTTGATAACAAAGACAAAGAGATCTCAAATTAACAACCTAACAAACCAGCTAAAGACATAGGAAAATTAGAACAATTCAACCATAGGAGCTCAAGATGAAAAGAAATCATTAAGATCAGAGCAGAGATCAATGAATTAGAAAACCAGGAAACATTTAAAAATTTGATGAAACAAAGACCAGGTTCTTTGAAAAAAAATAAACAAGATTGACAAACCCCTGGCCAATGTAACCAAATGGAAAAAAGAGAAGTTGCTAATCAACAAAATCAGAAATTAAAAGGAGAAATCAAAATGGATACCAATGAAATTGGAAGAATGATCAGCACATATTTACAAAACCTCTATTCCACAAAATTTGAGAATCTGGAAAAAATGGACAAATTCTTCAACCCCTACTACCTACCAAAACTAAACTCAGAAAAGATAAATCTCATAAATATCTATCACATTGATCAAAATTGATAATGTAATAAAAAATCTCTCCAGAAACAAAAGTCCTGGTCCTGATGGATTCTTAGCTGAATTCTACCAAACCTTCATCACAGAACTCAAAGCAGTCTTTCTGAAGTTTTTTAGAGAAATTGGAGAACGAGGAACACTTCTATGAAGCTTGTATCACTCTAATACCAAAACTGGACAAAAATAAATCCAGAAAGGGAATCTATAGACCTGTATCCCTGATGCACATAGATGCACAAATTCTGAATAAAATCCTTGCAAACCAAATCGAACATCATATCAAAAGTATTATCCATCTCAAAGTATTATCCATCTCAACCAGGGAGGCTTCATCCAAGGGATGTGGGGTTGGTTCAACCTATGGAAATCAATCAACATAATGCACCACATTAATAAATCTAACCACAAAAACACATGGTCATCTCAGTCAATGCAGAGAAAGCCTTTTCCATTTCCCTTTTTTTATCCTCCTTCCACTCCTACTCATCCTCTTCTTCTTCCCAACTAGTCTCCTACTTTCTTATCATTGTGTGTGTGTGTGTGTGTGTGTGTGTGTGTGTGTGTGTGTGTGTGTGTGTGTGTGACCCAATGAATTTAATTAGGGCCTTTACAGAATTTGAAGTTACTTATAAGATTATGGGCAACCTAGTAGTGGCTATACCTTTGAACAAGACATTTCTCCTTCTCCCTGCAGCCATTAACTGTCAATCACAGAACTTCAGGAAGAGATGAGGCCCTGTGAACTCCTTTCCCTTCCATGACAAAATGTTGAAAGGCCCAATATTTTACAGGTTTTGTTTAGGTAATCACAGCTTTGTGAATTGATGAGGACGATGGCCATGTCATGCCCAGAAGACAGTGTTCTACAGCATTCCACAATTCCTCTGGTTCCTGTTTTCATCCCTTGTTTGAGATAGTCCTTGAGCCTGGAGAGGGAAATATAGATATCCAATTGAGGATAAGCATTCAAGAGTCACTTATTCTCAGAATTTTGTTAAGTTATAATTCTCTGTAGTAACCATGGCACAATGTAGAAAGAAGCTTCTTTGGCCAAA
This sequence comes from Zapus hudsonius, assembly GCA_004024765.1. Lineage (NCBI taxonomy): Eukaryota > Metazoa > Chordata > Mammalia > Rodentia > Dipodidae > Zapus > Zapus hudsonius. The sequence continues at coordinate 61,034 of PVHP010002480.1, forward strand.
GCTGAGAGCAGCACTAATCTATCAATACAAATATTTAAAAGGCAATTTGACAACACATCATGTTCATTTAAGCAGAACAACAGTAGCTTCTCTACTAGGGCCAATGACTTCTCCAGCCGTAGGCTTATGACCAGGTTTTTAATACCAGATGTTAATTTCTTTCACTGGGGTCAGGGGGAAGGATAGTGAAGGAGAAAATGGAAAAATAGTCCCAAGCAGGATCTGTCACATGGGAGAGACAATGAAACATGATAGAGGGACCAGAAAAAGGAGCTGAATTAACAACCTGTAGAAGTATTAGTCAAGAAACAATATTCTCAAGTAAAAGCAAAAACTGGACATGTGTGATTGAAATGATACCTATATCACTTATGTGGATCCAGTGTAACTGAGACGGGACCCATGTGGGGCAGCCATGTGGCTGACATAATCAAAAACACATATTAACTACATAATATTTTACATTCAATTATTTCCTCTTTTAAGATTAATAAGAAGCATTTTTAGCACAGGAGTACAGAGGTAAATGAATATTTTCATGGTGACAGGAATGCATGGATCATCTTCCAGGACACTGTAATAGAATTTCTATGTGCTTTGAAGATGAGTGTCCTCAGTAGGAAGGTTTGTATATTCATGTGTGCATCTGAGATGGGGACTCTATTAGTAATGTATCATGTGGCTATATTTTTATGTTTTGACTCATTATAGTTTTCACTAGTATCATATCCAGCAGAAACATTCTAGCGAAGTGTTAAAAACAATGTACAGGTCTTACATAATTACTATGCTGACATATAATTAGAATTTTGTAAAATTGTTATTTATAAACCATGTTTTAGAAACTATGATTCCTCAGACATTGGACAGAGTATCTGTCAACTTTTAATATGATATATTAACAATGAAATCACTGTTTACAAATAGCATGTACCAGTTTTCCTTATATGGTCACATCTTAAATTTAATCTGTTGAACCAATTCAAGCATGAAATTCAGAGAACTATAAAAGAAAAGACTAGGAATGTAATTTCTGATAGACTAGTAATGCAACACTTCAAAGCAATTGGTGTTTGAAAAAATAAATTATTCTTAGAAAAGATTCCAGGACATTGGTTTCAGCAACTCTAGTTTGCTAATGGGTTAATTTTCATGTTTTAACTGGTTTCCCAGTATTTATGTCTTTTTCTGACTCATAACATATCCTTTATCTCTTTCAATAGTTGTTTGAATAGATGAACTATTTTATTATTTTACTGATCAGACAGAGACACCAATTAGTAGCTTTAATCTGACTCCTATTGACTCATAGGTCAACATGATTTTTGTAATATGATAAGCATTGATTATCATGCTAGTGGTTGAATTTGGCAATTTCTATGCCATTAATGAAAATGGAATGAAATTCTTAGAGCATGTATTCAGCAATTTTGTGACCCACTTATTTAAAATGTTTAGTTAAGTGTTCTTTTCAAATCTTAGCCCAGAACTCACCAGTTACTGTAGAGACTCATAAATGAATATCTTACCTGGAGTCAAAACAAAGAAGCACATTTCAGAGATATTTCTATAATATTGATTGTAATTGTGAACTCTAAGATGAAAAGCTATTTTTTACTGGAAACACTTATCATGTTATAATAAGAAATGGACTCAAAACTATCTAAAATATTCTTAATGTGTTGACATTTAAAAAAAATAAACCTAGCTCCTATTTCTCTGAATTTCAGCAGAGAATTAATCTAACAAGGGTAATAAGAATTATACACACCTTATAAAGGTATCTTTTTTATCCTTAAAAATAATGGTTAGGTAAGTAAATAAAAATTAAAATAAGCTCCTTAAATTTTGAATACTGTCAATGTTTAAATTTTAAAAATCCAATAGAAATGTTTATAATTAGAAAGCCTGAAAGTAAGTATAGAGAGAAAAAAAAATAGGAAATTTGGACACATAAAGGGCTTCGTTTCATTTGCAGAAGACAAGAGAAGGAACTCTGCATAAATATTTATTTCTCTATGTGAAATCAGACATTTTTCATTGCCAGATAGATAGTTGTGTTTAGAGTACTTAATGTACCTGGAATAAATTTTTATATAAATTAATTATTGGTTCTGTATTTGTATTTTCTTGTGCATAGTAGATGTTCAATATATATTTTAGAGGAATGAACATAATGAATTTTTTGTTGATTTAAAAATATACAAGAATATACAGCATTGATATTTTAGAAGCATTTAAGGTATTTGTGGATAGTGTTCACATCTAGGGTACTTTTTCCCAAATAAAGTTCAGAGACAGCACTGTTCTGAAAGCTTTAAGCCCAAGGGCTGAAGAGCTAAAATGTATTGTGTTATTTTATGCAAGAAAGGACTCTTTTCTACAGGTGTTACATCAGGATCTGATGGAAGTGCTTTGACTTTTGGTAGTGTTTCATAACATCTCATGACTGCATCAGTTACCAGAGCAATTAAACTAGAGACACCATCCAGGATCCCCAGATGAGAGCAAGTACATAAGAGTCTTAATACTATGAAGCATGAGAACCACTATCATTTGATGAGGCCCAAAGCTAATTTCACTGGAACATGCTGCAAATGCAGATAACTTGGTTCCGCCCCAGGCTGGACCCCAGGAGTGCAGCTCTCCTCATTGTCCCATAGTTATTTCTGAGAGGTCCCTATTCTCTGAACTCTACATGGTGAGAGATGGGTTTTCTTTTTCTTTTTTATTAATTTTTTATTGTCCATAGTGAGTTACATTATTTAATGGGCAAACAATGAGTTGTTATCCCCAGTTCCCCAGTGTCCCCCTCCCCATCCCCAATCAGCTGGACATCCTCCTCCGTGGGCAGTCTGGACCAGTCCTTGGGGCAGGGGACCATGGATAGCCTAGTACTCAGCCTGGTTCTCCTGGCCCAAGTATGTTGTTACTGAGGGGTGCCATGCCTCTGGATAGTCTCCCCCACCACAGTTCTCACATTCTTTCCGCCCCCTCTTCCGCTCAGTTCCCTGAGTCGTGGTGGGTGTGTATTAAGGCTGCTTTAAAGTTGTGAGCTTAGGGGTTTTTGTGTTGAAAATCGAGATGGGTTTTCTCTGGATCTGCTTGGCTTCTTCATTAACTGCTCTTCACCAACATGGTGGACTTCCCTTATGACCTCTCCAAAGGTAGGCAGGTACTCTTCTCCTCCTCTTCACAGCTTGCATAATCTTGCAAAAAAAGTTCCTTAATTATCCACGGAGGAAGATATCCATCCAGCTGATTGGGGATGGGGAAGGGGGGCATTGGGAAATTGGGGATAACAACTCATTGTTTGCCCACTAAATAATGTAACTCATAGAAACTATTAACTAACTTTTGAAATTTTTGTCAAGTTTCAAGGATTACAAGGTAAGTCACCTGCACAACAAATGCCTCACTGACAATAGTTCTCAAACCTCAATCAGCAACAGAGAAAACTTGCTTTGCTTCAACTTCAGTCTTCTTTTCCTTCTTTAGGAATACTCAACTTTCCAAGGTCTAGAGAAAAAGAATTCACCCAAATGTCTACAGAAACATTCTTATGCTCTCCATTATAAGCAACAATATGTAAAGATTAAGTTAGAAGCTGAATAATTGGCTTTCTCAAGACAAAGACTTTGTTGCTCTAAGGAAACAAGTTTTTCCTTTACCTTCTATGAAAGTAGCTTTAACAGCTTTTTAAGTGGCAATGGTTATAGTTTCTACCTTTCATAACCTCAAAATCTTTGGTTAAAATTTAAAATAATACTTTGAATCAGATTCCACATATATTTAAATGGCTTTTCTATTGCTTTAGATCCTATAAAATTTCCCAAGGTAGAATAAATTATAGGTTTAATATTTTTTACAAATATTTCTACAAAATGGTGGAATAACTAAGGAATGACAGCTTTCTGATAGTGAATAAAAAAGCCTACATTTGAAGGGCTGGGTGCCATTAAGAGATGGGGCTGAGGAAGGGGTTTGAGCACCAGGGCTATACCCCATTTCCCAGCAGCTGCCTTGGAAAAACAAAACCAGGGCAAGCTCAGCAATGGCAGAGAAAATGTAGGAGAATCAGGATCCATAGATAAAACAGTTAGCTACCTGCCCACCACAAGACATGCCACCTCTACCACATCTGCCACAGTCCAGGAAAAACTGCAGGAGAAACAGGGATATGAATATTACTTTTACTGCTAGCCTGACAACCAGCTCCAGGTGATGGTGACAGATATGGTGATCGACCAAAACCCATCAAAGCAGAAATCCAGAGGTAACAGAGAACTCAAAATTAAATCAAACTGCCAATAGGCCTGTCATGGCTCAGGGAATACTGCAGAAGAGGAAATGGAAAGATTGTAAGAGCCACAGAGTGGGTAGGAATACCCTGAGTCACAGGAATAAAAGAGTAACCGATATATATATATATATATATATATATATATATATACATACATACATATATATATATACATACATATATATATATAATAAAATTTAAAAACCTACATTCCTACATTTGGCTTATTCATTATTTTAGTTGCATTATTATTGTTAGATCAAAACAATATAATTTATATTACTACTTATGAAAATTTCAGTGATTATACATTAACATCAATTTATTATTTCTTGCAAAAGTTTACACTTAAAATTAACTTACGTGGGCTGGAGAGATGGCTCAGCGGTTAAGGCACTTGCCTCCAGTGCCTACGGTCCTGGGTTCAATTCCCCAGTACCCACATATACCAGAACCACAAGGTGGTGGCCCTGGTGTGCTCTCTCTCTCTCTCTCTCTCTCTCTCTCTCTCTCTCTCTCTGTATTTCTCTGATTGAAAATGAATAAATATATTTTTAAAAAAATTAACTTACGTGACTTTAGTTTTTATTTATGACATCTAAATTTTTGAATAAAATACAACAGGCTTATTATCATGGAAGCATCACTCTTGCTCTTCCTGCCAATTCCTCTGTGTGGAAACTAATATTGAGAATACTCAAAATGCATCAAAGCAGAACTCCAGAATCTGCTGAGAGCTCAACACTAAAATAGACTTAAAATCACACCAAGGCTCAGACAAAGCACCCTCAGAAGAGGGTGTGGAAAGATTTTAAGAGCCACAGGTTGGGAGGAAATATCCAAAGGCATTGCCCCTCTCTCCACATTGATGGACTATTGCCCTCACAACTCATAACCCAAAACCCCATGGTGTATATTATCAATCTCAGTGAGGAGGATCCTCAGTGAAATGGGGGCAGGGAAGAAAGAAATGATGGTACCAATTCATGATTTGTCTGAAGTTTCTACTTAATCAAAAATACAACAGTATGTTTTCATGACCAAGTAAGAGTTTATTTCAAACATATAAGGTTAATTTAATTTTCAAAACTATATCAACAGGCTAAAAGAAAATCCTATCCTTTTGTCAATTGACAAAGCACAGGTTTATGGTAAGAAATCTCAGAAAAATAGTAATAGAGTAAAACTTCTTGAACTTGGTAAAGTTTGTATATAGCATTATACTGAATGATGAACAAACAAATGCTTTGTCCCTAATATTGGAAAAAAAACAAATATATCTGATTATACCATTTTAAGACACATTCCTAGAAAGTCTCACCACTGTCATAAGAAAAGGAAATTAAGGGCAACAAGATTAAAAAGAACAATAAAAGTAATCACTTTTTAAATTTTTTAATTTGAATTTATTTATTGTTAATAATTAGATACATGTATGAGCAAGTCTTGTGCTGGTACTCTCATTTCTCTCCTCCTTTTCCCCAACCCAATGTGGGCCCTCCTCAGTGAGATTGCTGGATTAGTCCATGGGATACGAGATTATAAATTGTACAAGTAGTAGCCAGTTTTTTTTTCCTGTCTCTTTCCATGTTATTGTTAAGGGCGGGGGGTAATGTCTCTGGATGTTCTACATGACCATTGCTTTTACAATCTTTCTGCCACCTCTTCCACGATGTTCCCTAAGTCATGGTGGGTGAGTTTTAAGTCAGCTTTACTATTGAGATCTCAAGAGTCTCTGGTTTCTGCTTTGGACTGTGTTGGGTATTGTGATGGTTAGGTTTTGTTGTCAACTTGATCTTTTTAATTATCTTGGGTAGGTCTCTGAGGATGTTTACAGGAAGATAGCCTCTTGGTTGGGGGCAGGATGTGAAGAAGTTCAAAGAAGGTAGAACTAAACATACTTTCCTGTGTGGGCAGTGCAGGAAGGAAATTTCAGAGACTCAGGAAGACATTAAGTCTGGGGAAGGATTGCAAGACCCCACCCTGAGGCTATATAAAGGGGAAGAGATTCTCTCCTTGGCCCTCCTCCCTGTTCTGTTTGTGTGGTCTAGGCCATGGGTTTTTCTCTTTGCTTGGACCTGTGAAAGAAGGCCAGCCTCTTTCCCTGTTACAGAACTTCCCCTCAATCTGTAGTTTCAATAAATACTTTCCTTCCCCAAATTGTGCCTGGTTTGAAGATTCATCCCAACGTCTTGTGGCTGACTGCGACAGGTATCCTTGGTGTCTGTCTCCATTACCCTTTCATAGGTTATCTGACTTGCTGTGGAGGTTGTTCTCTTGCTCATCTCGACACTTCCTCAAGGGTTTTGTTTGGGCCCTAGATGATGAGTTAGGGGTGGTTCATCTCCTGCCTGGGAGTCAGCCATCATCCCAGGTCCTGTAAATGGGTGGAGCCCCTCTGTAGCCCCCTGAGTAGTGGGGGTTTCTCTTTGGATTCCTGGTTCTTGGTCTCCATAAGAATTTGCCTTGGCTCCTAGTTCCAGCAAAGGGTTGCTTGCTACTGAGTGGATATGTTAGTCAATCAGAAAGCTGTTGATTACCTACCTAGGTTTAGTACCACTATTGCACAGATGAGTACTTCTTGACTTGCTGGTCTCTGCCATAAGCAGTGTCCTCAGCATTCTCATGACATCTGTCAGTGTTGTATATCTATATCCTCTGCTTTCTTCAAATATTGCTGGCCAATTTCCCCTGCATCTTATGTAATGCCTTCCAGCACTACACAGACTACCATCTGAGAGCTAGTTACTCTTCTAAATACAGCAGTCTAAATCTGGCTGTTGTGTGACAGCAGTCTGTGGTATCTTCAGCAATAGGGTCTTATCTTTTGCCTGGGTCAGGTATTCAAGAGCTATTACAAAAGCCTGTCTTGTTTTGGGGACCTCTTGGGTCTCTTCCATCAACAGCTCAGTGTGGGAAGTAACAAGTTACTGGGATGGGGAGATATAAGCCAGAGCCACTTGTCTTGGGGTTAGGCTTCCCCCCATCTTCCTCTGGGTCCTTCTTACCAGATAATGCTCCCAGCTTCCTTGAGAGTTTTCTGTATGAAAGTTAGGTATCTATTCATTGTTGGTTTAGATTAGTGTATGTCTCCTCCCCATCTCCCTTCCTTCACACCTCCCAATTCCTTCCACCCCCTTTTGTCAGTCTCTGACTTTACATTTCAGATTACTTAGGTATAAATCTATGTACCTGGGTTAATATGATGACAACTACAAATGCTGATGAACGAAATCATGAGTGATCTATACACACGTAACAGCACACTCACTCATGAGTCACATGACACTAATTCTGTCCTAATTAATAAAGCACAATATATTTAAATTTCAGGAAGATATTTGGTATTTTATTTGGTACACACAAGTATAATTGTTCTAAAATTTTTTGTGGAAAGATGTAGGAACTGAAACAATTTAAACTAAGATGAATGGCGTTGTAGGATTCATTTAGCCCCATACCAAAACCAATAATTTAGTCATAGTAGTAAAGTTTGTATGGTATTGATAGAGGTTGGACACTGTAGTTCATCAGAGAAGAAAATAGTGTACTACACAAATCTGTTCAGGTACACAATCAGTTTAAATTGATGAAATAATTAAATTGTACTAAAGCAATCAGGCATTCATTGGCACAAAACTGTATCTGAACATAGTATCTGTTTAAAACAGTGAGTCATAATGTAGAGGTACCTAAACTGTACAGTATAAAACTATGGCTTTTATAAAAACAACATATGAGAAAATATTTGGTGTCCAGGTATGGACAAAAGATTTAGACTTGACACAAAAACCATGACCCATAAAGGGGAAAAATCAGTTATACCTCATCAAAATTTAAAACTTTTCCTGTATGAAAAAAGTAATAATAGGTTGAAAAGACAAATACATAATGGTATAAACATATGAAAGCCACATAATAAATTGAAAAAAAAATCTCTCAAGACTCCACAGCAAAAAAATCAAATAATTCAATTAGAAAATAGACAAAGACACAGACATTTTACTGAAGAGTGTAAACAGATGGAAAATAAGCCCATAAAAGTGTTCAAAATTTATTTGCCATTAGGGAAATGCAAATGTAAAACATAATGAGCTATTATGGTATGCTTTTCCGAGTGGCTATAATAAAAGTGGTGACATAATCAAATGTTGCAGAGGATGTGGAAAAACTATCATTCACCCATGCTGTTTGGATTGTAAACTGATACAATCATTGTGGAAAATAGTATGTCAATTTCTTAAAAACCTAAGCATACAATTACCATGTGACCCAGCAATTTCACTCTTATGCATTTATATACAAGAAATGAAAATATAAGTTCATACAAAAACATTTACATGTTTGTTGCAGCTATTTTACATTACTTAAAATCTGGAAGTAAAACTTAGGTGCATTAATAAATGAATGGTTGAATAAACCATAGTACACCTATACCTTGGACCACTACTCAGTAATAAAAATGTATGTATTGATGTATATACAACTTAAAAGAAGCATTGAGGAATTATATTGACCAGATAAAGCTGAACTGTAGATAGTGACAATGGTATGATTCTTTTTGGGCAACATTTAGAAAATTATTATCAAAATTACTGAAATTGTGTACCTTAATACAATTATTTTCTGAGATTAGAGAAGGGGGAGTGATGAATGAGAAATTACTGTGTCTATAAAATGAAACATGATAGAAAAACTGTATATATTGAGGCAGTTCTGTATCTTATTTGTATTTTGATTGTGATATACTTTTGCAAAATATTATCATTATGAAAACCTGAGTGAAATGCACAAATGATTTTATTTCTTAAGCTCCATATACATTTCTATTATCTCTAAGGAAAAGTTTAATGAAAAATCTACTTCTCGAGCCAGGACTGGTGTGACACACCTTTAACTCCAGCACTTGGGAAGCAGAGGTTGGAGAATCACTATGAGTTCAAGGCCACCCTGAAACTACATTGTGAATTTCATGTCAGCCTGGGCTAAAGTGGGACCTTTTCTTTAAAATAAACAAAGAAAACAAAGTAAATGACTTTTGCTGGGCCTTGCAGTAACCTAATTAACATCTTGGAATCTGGAGCCTGGTCATGCTACCTTAGCCTTTCCCAGAAATGTTTCTGTCCTCAATTACAAACCCAGTTACTTGGTTGCCATCATTTATATGCGTTCTGCTAAAGTCCATGTGTTGGAAATTTCTGATAAACTCCAAGTTACTGGGACGAACATCTAATCTGACACAGTTTATCAGAGTAACATGTTGATTCCAGTTTTCAAATCCAGGGAATTTTTTTTTAATCAATGGTTGAAATAGCTGCTTACTTCCATAGATAATAAGCACAGAGGAACAACCAAACAGCCAGAAAAACAGCAAAAGCAGTAAGCAAGCACAGCCAGAGCTCAAAGCTGCTCTTCCCATACATACCTTTGGGCTGGAATCAGATCCAGCCCCAGTGGCATGGCCCTCTAGCAGGAATCAGCCTGCTAGGAGCTGAAGTCGTATCCTCAATTTCAATAAAGCACCTGAATCTATTGGTATATAGATTCACATTCAAACTTCTATAAAAATTAATACTCAGTTCATGTTTTATTTTTTTAAGTGTTCCTGAAGGATTTGACGAGGTCATGAAGGTAGGGTTCCCATGATGGTCTCAGTGATTTTATAGTTTTCTAAGAGTAAGTGCCATTTGAGTAAATGTGCTGGTTCTGCCTCATTGTTGAATCCCCTCTGTCTTTGTGTGATGTCAGAAGTCCTTCACCAAATGCTGAGGGGATGCTGTAACCACACTCTTCTCTAGAATCATAAACCAGAGAATCGTCACAAATTTCCAGCCTAAGTTATACACTTTCAGATATGTTGTCATAAATAACGGAATACAAACTAAGGCACTGGTTTTAATTAGAGTTCTTCCAAGGCTTTGAATTGACAGCCAGTCCTAGACCCTTATGACTTACCCCATCCTCCTTAGGCTCCTCACATAGGATCTAGCTTTTACAGTTTCTGCAAGTTTGGCTTACCTGGACCTCTGACTCTCTTTATGGTTGAAGTGTTTTATGCACCTATGACTTAGCTTCCTCTAAAGCTTTTCTTGGGGTTTAGATTTCAATCTTTCAGTCTTCATTCAGAGTTACCTGATTCCAATTATAGTTGGTTACCTGGATTCCCTTTCTTAATGGTATGGCTTTCAAATAAGTCATATTTCTATATCTTTTGTTCTATTGAATCTTAGATCTGTTGAGCTTCTTCTTTTTTTCCCCATTAGCCTGTCTGCTGACGTCCCAACATTGTTGAGAAACTGATGCCTATCCAATCCCTGCTTACTGTATAAAATATGATTCCCTTATTATTAACCATTATTTTATCTTTTTAGTTCAGTATCTGATCATTTTATCTTGCTATTTTGCATTTTTTCCTGTCAATCTAAACTGTCATGGTCTAGGGTTGTATTAACTGTGTCTTTTATGATACCTGATACAAAAAAGGCCACTCAATAATTGATGATAAAATGAATATAGCTCAAGTAAAATTTTCAGAATGCTGAATTCCTCTCAAGAGCTGCAATCCAGTGAACTAGATTACAAAACAACGAAGGCTAACAGTTTTTTTGCGGAACAAAGGAAAAAATATGGAAATGCTTCTTTCATTTATTGGTTGTGGACCTAGCTATTTTAGCTTAAATTTTTTAGCCCATGTTTCCATTTTTGTAAAGTTGGATTGATTATTCCTCATATCAAACTTCTCAGGAAGATTAAAAGAAGAGCACAATGCATAGGTACAGTGACTACCGTAGGGTCATTACTTACAGCTACAGTCCCTTCAAAGACCTCTGAGCTGAACCTAATTTTTTGGCCAGAGTTATATTATTTTTAAAAGTTACAAATTTAGAAAAAATAAATCCAGATCAGGACAATGGATTTTTACAGATATCTAATGTTTTTTATAGTATATTAATTTAATTCATTCTTTTGATTTTGTGGGTGTGTGCACTTGTGTGTGCGATATGTGGAGGTCAGAGCACAACCTTGGTATCATTCCCTTATGTGCCATTCAACTCTTTTTGAGATAGGGCCTTTCCTTGGCCTAAATCTCACTGACTAGGCTACACTGGATGAATAGTAAACTCCAGGGATCCATTTGTCTCTACCTCACCAGCACTGTTCCCAGCATTTACATAGGTACTGAGAACCAACTCATGTCTCCAAGATTGCAAAGCGAGCACTTTACTGATTGAGCTCTCTTCCCATCTCCTTGATTCATTTTTACACTCTCTATTTACAAGTATTTTCCATTAAAATTGATGAATATAATCATATATTTAGAGATTATAGTGTTAATAATCCATTATGCTCTAAAAATGAATTTGTTGGGATGAAAAAGTTATTTAATGAGCTAAATTTAACAACATTCATTAGAAAAAAACTTTAAAGTGCAAGGGTTGAAAGTGGAATGACTTAGTCCAGCAAATTTTTCTACTTTACCAAGTTTCACTACTACTTCCTACTGATAATGAACAGTGAAGACAAATTCCCCTTGGTTTTCATTTATGTAATGCTTATGTTGGTGTTCAGCTGCAACATGACTTGGGTTTAGACAAACATGTGAAGTTTAGTAGCTACTATATTTTGGATCTTGCCAGAATGCTACTCATTGTTAGAACAAAAGATATGGGACTGTATCATAATTGTAAGTACTGATAAATTTTGTTTTGAGTACTCAGAAAAAATACCAAATTGCTAAATATTATTAAAGGCTTTTTGATGAAATTTTAAGATATGGTGTTATTATATTCTGAATAATTGAGTCTAGTCGTAGGATATAGTTCAAGACTTCTAGTTTTACCTTCCATGCTAAAGTACTAAAGATGAGGAAAGCTGATAAAATTCAAATTAAAGTATGGTTTTGGGAAAAATTTGTTTTGTGCCTCTGGGTGTGTGTGTGTGTGTGTGTGTGTGTGTGTGTGTGTGTGTGTGTGTGTGTGTGTGTGTGGTGTGTTATAAAACCAGATGTCAACATTAGGTATCCACGTCAATTTCACTCCACCTTATTTTTTGAGACAGGGTTGCTCATGGAACCTACTGCTCATTAATTAGACTAGTCTAGCTAGCCCCAAGCCCTAGGAATCCTCCTGTTTTTCCCTCCCCAGTCCTAGGAACTACCACACCTAGGTCTTTACATGGGTGCTGGGGATCTGAACTCAGGTGTTCATGCTTGTGCAACAAATATTTTACCCATTAAGGCATCTCCCCAGCCCTGGAAATCATTTCTTTTGAATTCATGTTTACTCAGAACTAATTGAAAATATTTTAAATAATTCATATTTCCTTGGCAAGAACCTTTATATTATTTAATGTTTATCTGAGGAAAATACCCAGCTGTTGGTTAGTCAAACCTTTATTATAGTAGTTGCTGAAAATAGCAACTGAAAAAAAATCTGTAGTGTTCACTATATTTAAAATCAAGCAATGTAAATTTATAAGTAAACCACTTTAAAAAAATCAAATTTCATTGCTTTCAAATTTTCAGGGATATCAAAATTAGCTCCCAAATTATTACTCCTTTACTATTAATTGATCACAGTCTCATGCGCAGGAAGACAAAACATTAGGAATGGCATTTGTGATGGTTAGGTTTTGTTGTCAATTTGATCTTTTTAATTATCTTAGCTGGGTCTCTGAGGATGTTTGCCTCAGAGGGGGCAGGATGTAAGGGAGTTCAGGAGAGCTAGAAGTAAACATCCTTTCCTGTGTGGGCAGTGCAGGAAGGAAATTCCAGAGACTCAGGAAGCCATTAAGTCTGGGATAGTGTTGCTAGACCTCGCCTTAAGGCTATATAAGGGGAAAGGAGATTTCTCTTTCTTAACCCCCCCCCCCCCCGCCCGTTTACCGTTCTGTGTGTGGTATTGGTTATGGGGTTCTCTCTTTGCTTGGACTGTGAAAGGGGACCAGCGTCTTTTGCGTTATCAAACTTCTCCTTGATCTGTACCTTAAATAAATCCTTTCTTCACATACACTGTTCCTGGTTTGGAGATTCATCCCAGCGGTGTGTGGCTTTCTTCCTTTTAAAATTTATTTCATTAGCATCTTTATGTACAGCAATCATGGTCAATTGTAATGTGTTCATGCCTAAATGGAAAATTTTTCAATGGAAATGAATTTTACAAAATGAAGTAGGTTCAGTAATCTATATGAAATGAACTATTACAGTGTTTATCTTCATGGTGAAGCAATTCATGAGTTATCTTTCTCAATTGTAATGATAGATACTATAATTCAGTAATCCATCATGAATTCTTTAAAAATTTACCCTCTCCATAGAAACCTATTGCTCATACTTCATCCATATGGGACAATGTTAAGAATGAGTTACTTTATATGCATATGTGAAGGTGGAATAGTCTAGAAACTGCACAGTTAGAGAAGGTCAAATTGTGATTGATATCCAAACCAAAATATGATTCAGTCAGCCAGAGTGATTTAATTTAGGAAATTCTCTCTCTGCTTACTAAGCTGATAAGTATTCATTACTATGTAATCACTAAGGTAATAGGTTGGGATGAAAATAACCTCTGCCAGCAGGTTTCCTGAAAGGAAAGACTTCAATCCTACACTGCACAAAGGAAGATGTCTTATTTTAGTGTCACTTCTCAGAAAGCTGCTTCTAATTGCTGGTATTTTTCTTAAATTCAGTTGGGCATCAACAGTGCTTTATGCCACATTGCTGGTGAAAATTACATGATGATTTGTTTCATCTATTTTACCTGGTGATAAAATAAGGTGACCTATTCTTTTCTTGATATCAAACATAAGTGCTAAGGGGTAGACACAATGATTTATTTTACTACCCAGCCCAACTTTCCACTACCTTGAGGAAGTGTTCAGTAATGAGGAAGGTCATTAACTCCAGATTTCTTAGATAAGCATACCACTTTGCAGAATTCCAGTGAATTTGCACAATGGAACAAAAGTATGGGGCCATTGTGTTATTTATTTGGGCTATTAATGCTTTAACCACTTCTCTCAGAATTATATTAGACTCAGAATAATAGATTTCTAATATTGAAGGGTTTACTAGAATCTGATGAAACCTAAATTTATATGAAAAGTTCAATATAATAATCAAGACATGATTATCTCAACATGCTTTTGCATTAAGGGTTCTATTATTATCATTTCTATCTAAGGTCAGAAAAACATGTTTCAGCTCTTTCAATACAACCTAACTTTACATTAAGAGGTTTAAGTGAGAACTAGGAAGTCAAGCATACCATTTTATACTAAATGTCTGCTTTAAACTTTTCCAGAGTTCTGTAATTTCCAAAACCCCGAAAATAGGGCATTTCAGGCTCTTTTGGTATTGTCACAGGAGATGGAACATTAGTGCTTCCTGTAGTCAGAAATGTTTCTGGCTTGCTCTGGAGAGAACATATGGTATTGCTGGCATACCAGAAGTAACACAGTTCTTAGAAGAACTCACATTTCCACTTTGCTTGTGACATGATAGAACTTCTGGTTCTTGGTCAATAGATGCCTTTTAGAGAACATTGGAGTGCACTGCTCCAATCTACTTCCTAAGTAAGCAGTAAGGGTTTCCAGTTTTGATTGGCAGTACAGGTTTCTACCACTTTGCCTTATGGCTCAAAATATCCAATTATATGACAGAAAAGATTCATATTGGGATCCATAGGAACCCCAGAAGAAATGTAATGAATTAAAATAGGGGTTGAAAGCAGATAGAGCTGTCTAGCCTTGAACTAATCAACTGCTGTAATTTCAAGCCTAAAGAGTTACATGGTGTCATCAGTAATATGGAATTTTAGGATATCGCAGGATACAGATCAACTGCTTTGGTGGCTCCTTGACTTAAATTATGTCTCTCTTTTTTTGGCTCTGTAACTTTTCATATAACCCTATGACATCATGAAAGATAAATAACACACCAAACATGGTATATTATCCCAGTTCAATGCAGATGTCCCTGAAGTATGAAGGGTAAATAAAATTCCTCTCTGAAAGCATAAGTTCAAATTCTTATATGTATTTTTCTATCATTGAAGATAGTTGCAATTTTTGTCAAATAATCACTTGAAAGTAATAAAGTTGATCAATTGTTGAATAGAATGTCTCAGGATAAAGGTATGTGGGGATAAATTGTCCAGAGATGGACACAACATTGAATTTTGTGTCCTGATTATTATCGGGACCAGTTGCATCGAAAGCTGTCAGGGATAGGTTTGAGCTGATAAGCCAATTTCTATACTTCAGTTAACTTTGCTGTCTAGCCACTCCAATACTCAGTCAATAACTACATAAATGATGACCATTGTACCAGAGATGCAGGCTTACAGAGGCTTAAGATCACAATGTTACCTTATCAAATATGATTTTGCCGCCACCACTCATGAGTGATAAGCTTGACAATAGCTCAAAGCAATGCTGAGCTTGCAATATGACACTATTTCCCAAAGACATCAATTTCTTACCCACTCTTCCCTGATGCAGACACTTACTGTGTAGATGGATTTATTTTCCTGGACACAATACTTTTGGTGTTATCCATATCTTGTGTCTTATTCACTACTTTGCTTCTTAATATAATTTTGCTACTGCCTAAAGAAATGCAAAAGAAGTGATAAATAGATTTTTGCCTGTGATATTGGTGTTTCCATATACTCAGCTTCCCCAATACAACTGACCTAACATAATGGTGAAATGATTAACTGAAGAGCAGCAAGTGGCACCATTTGTCAAAGGCTCAATTCAAGTTCTTCATAGGTAAATGCTCCTATGACCAGCTGGGGTGACTTCCTGAATGAAGCTGTATATACTCAGTGTAAAATGTGGGATAATATGTTTACTTGAATACAGATCCTGGAGCCAAAGGATGAGAACTGAAGTGGTTCTCCCAACTTGGGTGAACTTCCCTTCTTGTGCTCTATTGCTTTGGGGATTTTAATATTTAAGGAAATAAGAAAATGATGCTCTATGAAGTGTTTCCATAGCAACTCCACTGAGCTGAAAATTGAGCCTGTTATTGGCTATTTTGACTACCTCATGTCATTGAACCAAGAAACAAGAGCTTAATAAACTGTTTTGATTTTATTTCTCAAAGAGAAATAGGTTTCTTATTTCTTAATAGAGACAGCATGGTGTATGTTCAAAATCTAAATGTATTTTTGTGATGTCTCTTAATACTTCCACATCCTGTGATAAAAGTTAATGGAAGACAAAATCATGGAGCACAGAATAGTATGGGTTCTTTATAGATAACAAGTAATGTCACCAAGACATATAAGAAAGCTGATACTATACTTCAAGCTCACAAGTTAACCTATTACTATGAACACTGAAAGAGATGAGACTTGGGTCAAACTACAAAAAAATTATTATTTACTATAACAATACTATAGCAGTTAGTTTGGGCTCATTCTGAAGCACTAATAAGCATACAGAGATAAAAATGGGCAGGGGATGAATGCTCATGTAGTAAGTTACACTGCAGGGGAAGTATGCTAGACATAGAAAACCACACACTTGAAAAGCCTGCCTAATCTTTATCACACTGGAGAAAATTGTCTTCATTATACTGGACAAAAAACAAGCCTATATCTTGCACAGTAGATATATACCTTCTGTTTAATAATAATTGTTATGCAAATATTACTGGGGACAGGGAGGAGGGAAATGGGTTGCCATCATAAGATTTGCTCATACAGTGTATCTAATTATGGATAATAAAGATATTAAAAATAGACTCGAACAAATGCCTCAAGTGTCTGCTCAAAAGATGTGTGACAAAGTGAGAAACCAGTAGGCAACTCAATTTCAACATTGACCGAGTTAGATGCTTGGTTGAGGCACAAGCATATTAGAATTTAGTAGAAGGAAGTTTAACAGCTATTCCTTTGTAATCAATTTTAAAATAAAAGTGACTATGTATGTTTTAATTGTTGGATTGTTTTTTTGTCCTTGAATATGTTTTTACCCTATCCCCTTTCTCTACTCTTTCATTTAGGTATTAGTTGTATTGCTATTTATTATTCATTGCTCACATTCAAAATTATCTGTCAAGTAAGTATTGTCTGTAACCTAGAGAATAAATGAGCATTGACTAGATGATCTAGTACTTTGGTGGCGGTTTTAGTCTTTATTTTTCGGGGAAGAGAAGTTCAGATTCTCTGTTAATAGAAAGCCTGTTAGCTTAGTTAGAAATATATTTTGGATAGGATTGTTACTCTATGGAAGGTTAAGTGTGTGTCAGAGTCACTGAATATTCAAGGTGCAGCATTTATTAGAATGGTTATACTTGGCTCAATCCCTGACATGAACACATGAACCCAAAGATTACTTTTCACTTACCAGCAATGCCAGCTAGAGTCAGTCAGCCTCAGGTTCAGATGCCAGAGGAGCAGCCGCTGTCCGTGGCAGCTGTGGGAAACCTGTGGGCATCATCAGGTTCCAAGTATGGGCTATGCTGGAGATGTTTTTTTGTTCACATCTAGAATCTCTCATTTTCCAGCAGCTGAAACTATTGGTGGAAGCTTTTAACCCTGTCACTTTGAATTTCTTTAAAATTTTCCATTTGATATTTGCTCTTGCCACTTTCTAATAGCTCTGTAGTAATTTGCATTAAAGCCATTCCTATACACAATACCTAAAGTGTTTTTTTGTCTTCCTGATCTAATCCTCACTTATCCAGGAAAAGCGTTCTCTAGAAATGGAACTCATTTCTTTGAAGAACAGTCTAAAAATTGAATAATCATTTTGTATAATAGTCTAAGACATAAACTAATGCTTAACATTTTCCCCATGATCTGTCCATATATATGGAAGACCTTAAATACCTTAAGAACAAGCTAATATTACTTTTCAACTATAGGATAAAACTAGGGCACCCTAATAACAATATTTTTACTGCTAGGATGGCTAGGTTTTTAATAGGTGAAATTTACTGAAATACTCTTAAGGACTGCTCTTTCATTTTAGAATGTCTACATTTGTTTATGTTCACATATTTCTTCTCTGTGGGATCTATGTCTCATTCTTGATATGCTCAACAAAACGGGGGCATTTGTTTTTGTTAGGATCATAGTAGCATTTATTCCAGTGCTTAGTGGATAGTGTAGATTGGTTCCCAGTGGACAATTCTTTTGAATGGATAAATATATATATACATATGTATATATATATATATAATTATTTTCCACAAATATTATCCATTGTAGTAATTGATGCTTATTGAGAAGTCTGTTTACCCCACAGCAGCCAGGAAACCAAGTGAGGAATAGGAGAGATACCCTTCAAATGTGACTCACTTCCACCTTCTCCCAATAGTATAGTTGTTTTGAATTCATAAACAGATCAATCCACTGATGAAGGTCTCATGATGTCATAATTTCCCAAAGCCACATCTCCAAATGCTACTTTTACTGGAGATAATGACTTTGATACATGAGTCATTTGTGGGCACACTATATCCAAACCCTAAGAAACTTTGAGAAAGAAACATGAGTGACATGGTGATCAATTCTTTATTCTTACTTGGAAGGCCAAAGTGTAATGGCCAGAGTAAAGGGAAGTCAGGAAATCCCCAAAGACACCTGAACTTCAAGAGCAAGCTAGAGAGTGTGCCCAAGGACTTCCTGAATTCAAAGAGACATTGTTTTCTGTTTTTAAAGGGGTTTTTATATGGGAAGCTTGTGGGAGTGGCTTTGTCTGTGATGATAAATAAGAGATGTTCCTAAATGTTCCTAAATATGTAGCCTGAAATCAAAAGTCCAAGTCCCTACAGGATCATCAAAGTGAAAATGAAAGGAAGACAAGGTGGTTACATCTCTTCAGATTGAATCCTCTGCTCTTTTTTGGCATGCCTTTTTTTTCTAGAAGCAGTTTGAAAACATACATTTAGCTCCTCCCTCTTTAGTTTCTTCCAGTCTATTCATTTCATTGTTTCACTAACAAAAATTGCAAACCTGAACAATATTTTCCCTAACAAGCACATATACTAGAATGGCGGAATCATTCTATTTGAAGTTGTTACTCACACTATTACTGTATTGTTATAATTCATAAAAATAAGGAGAGCCACAAAATTAGGAATATAGACACTCTTCAGTTTACATTCACTTATTATTTGTTCCGTTATCCAACCCTACCAACAAACTGCAGGCCGATAGCTGACATCCTGGCAAGAGATGAGCCACCCCAGACATACATGGAGGATCCATATGGAGCATCGCAGAGAATGACGGGATGAACAAGAGACCCATAGCCATAGCCATTCAGTCAACACAGGATAAGCCAGTGAGACAGACACCAATGATATTCGATACAACCTAAAGCAGAAGCACAGAGACCCCTAAGTTCTCAACAATAAAGCAGCCTTAATACTCACCCACCACAACTCAGGGAACTGAGCAGAAGAGGGGGCAGAAAGATTGTGAAAGCCATGGTGGGGGAGAATATCCAGAGGCATGGCCCTCCTCAGCAACAACATACTAGGGCTGGCAGAAACTGGCTGACTCCTAGGCTATCCATGGTCCCCTGCCCCAAGGACTGATCCAGACTGCCCACAGAGGAGGATATCCAGCTGATTGAGGATGGGGAAGAGGGGTATTGGGGAACTGGGGATGACAACTCATTGTTTGCCCATTAAATAATGTAACTCATTATGGACAATAAAAAAGTGCTTCATAGGCATAATCAACAACTTTTTTATTTAAGAAATATGAACTTGTGGCCAATTGTTCCAATTACTTCAGAAAGATACATTGATCAAATTTCTCACTTTGCTGCAACTAATTCAGATTTTGTTTTGCAATGGGAATTACTCTTTTCTATAAACTTTTGTTCTACTGAATAATCCATTAGTCTAGTGATTTATAAGGATGAGGCTTGCTTTCTATACTAGTAGTGTGTCAGATTGGATATAATTTTTAAATATTTGGAAAAACATTAACAGTGAAATAAAGAATAAATGAGCTCTCCTTTAAAATTCTCACATATAAATCAAATGAGGTATTTTTTATTGTATATAATGAGTTACATTATTGAGGTATTTATACCCACTGGGCATGACTTCACAAGTAATCTTATATGTTAATAATTTATTTCCGAAATGGTACGTCATTATATATAAATATATCTTGAAACTTTGTAACCCAGGTAGCATGTATATTATATGACTATTTATATGTTAATTTACCAAACATATTTGTGCTTTCTTCTCTCTTTATAAATTAATTTCAGATTGACATGGCACATCACACTGATAGAGATATTATAGCCATGAGATTAACAGAATAGTGCCATGGCTGTGGCTCAGCTTAAACTCTGGGGTTTCTGGCAATCAAAAGCAAAAGAGAAATTACCCTCATTATTAGAATAGAAGCTTTCCAATTTGTTAGAAGGTATTTCCCTCAATTTAAAACTCTAAAATAAATCTCTCAGGCAGATATGAATCATTTAATAGACAATATTTTATAAAAATAGAATTAAATTGTATAGCATGCAGAATGAAATTTCATATGTGCATTGGTAGATTTTACAAAATATTACTTTGCATCTACAATCAGAGGCCTTGTATTTTTTCAGGAAGAAAGCTCGTGAGAATTTTTACAAAATTATTACTGAATACATTAACAATGTGAATAACTTTTAGGAAAACTACTTATTAGAGGAGACCATACTGGGTCTTTTTTCTTTAAACCGCAGATAATAATTCTACATATTTATGGGGCAAAATATGATGTTTTGATGCAAGTATATATTGTGTAATGATTATTTCAGGGTGTTAGCATAAATAACTGTATTTATTATTTCTTTGTAATGAAAATAATAAACATACTCTAGTTATTTTGTGATACACAGCATAATAGCCATCCTAATTTACAACAAAATGTAAGACTTTATGGATGTCTAACTATAGACCAATTGCTCAGTCTCCCTGTTTGTCCTTCCATCCCTTCCTATTGCTGGTAAACAGCATTCCTCTGTTCTATGACATCAGAGTTTCAGGTTGCGTCAACGAGTGAGTTATTGTATTGTTCTTTATCTAGCTCATTCCACTTAACATAATGTCCTGCAGGTTTTTGCATGTTGGCACGAAGACAACATTTTATTAAAATGTTTTATGGCTGCAGAATGCTCCATTGAATGTACAGACAAGATTTTCTTTATCCACTCATCCATGCATTCATGAACATTTACACGGATCCCACATCTTGGCTGTTGTGTATGATGCTATAATAAGCATGAGGAATAGATTATCTCCTGAATATACTCATTTCAGCTGTAGAATTTTGGGATCATATAGCTCTAGTTTGGGCACTTTCATATTGTTTTTCCATGATGGCTGCATCAATTTATATTCCTGCCTGCAATCTAGGAGTTTCCATTTCTTTGTATCTGTGCCAACATTTGTTATTTTTAAATTTTTTCTGGCAGTACAATTCTAACTGGGATGAGGTGACATCTTTTAGTTTGTATTCATGTTTTCATGATGAAACACACTGAGTCATTTCTATATACCTGTTCAAAATTTGAATATCTTCTCATAAGAAGGGTTTATGTATTTTCCTATTTTAAATGCTATTTCAAAACATTCCTGTGATTAGAGATCTTTGTATATCTTAGACACTTTCAAAAATCATATTTTATTAGTACTGTCTCCCATCCTACACATCTTATTTTCCTTGCATTATGTCCTTTACTCTCTGACTTTTGAGTGTGATGTGACTCCATTTGTCTATATTCATATTTGTTGCCTGTGCAATTGAATTATTATCCAAAACATCATTGTGTATACCAAAGTCATAGAATGTGTTCCTTATGTTTTCTTCTAGTAGTTTTAGGTCTTAATAAAGGTATTAGAACTATTTTCCATTTTTTTCTATATGATGGAAGGAATCTATTCTCATTCTTCTGCATATGGACGTTCACTTCTCCCATTTATTGAAGATAGTGTTCTTTCCCCAATGAATTCTTGGTGCCCTCATCAAAAGTCATTTGGCAGTAAGTACTTAGAAGGATTTTTGAGTTATCCATTCTGTCCCATCCTATCCAGTCATCCCATTCATTACATTCCATGCTATTCTATTTCAGTCGTCTACGTGACTATTTTGTACCAAAACAATGCTATTTCATTACAATAATTTTGTAGTATATTTTGAAATCAGGTTGTATGATGTCTCTAGCTTTGCTCTTTTTGCTCAGGATTGCCTTGGCTATTCAAGGTCACTTGTTTAAATGTGGGAGAGTTTTTTTTCCTTATTTGTGTGATGAATGTCATGGGTATCTCCTTAAGTATTGCACTAAAGCTACATATGGCTTTAGATAGAATAATTATTTTAGGAATATTTATTCTTCTGGCCCACAAGCATGGGATATCTTATTTATGCTCTTAATAACTTTCATCAATGTTCTATAATTTGTTACAGATGAATATCTAATTTCCTTGATGAAAGTTATTCTAAATTAAATTTTCTTATTTTTCTGCTTCATCAACTTTATTTAAAATTTTTCTAGATACAAGTTGTTCATTGAGTTTATTCCCTTCCACTCCATTTCCCTATTACCCCACCACTGTCTTAGGTTTGACATATGTTTAGATATGCTCCTATTCCTTGTGGTTTTTCAGAACTTTTAATTATGAAGCAATGTAACATTTTGTCAAAAGCCCTTTCTACATTTATTGAGATGATGTCATTTCGGTCCTTGAGTCCAATTATATGGTGTATTCATCAATGTTCCTCTAATTGGTTAGATCATTGTTCTTTCCTTTCTCCTCTTTTATCAGTAGGGGTTTGCTCCTTGACTGAGTTGGATGTGTGGATTCCTTCCTAGTTCTTCTTTATCTATTGATTTCATACAATTAGTTCTGTATTATGTTCTCATGATTGATAATGTGATTTCTCCCTTTCCTGTGTATATGTTACATATCTGCTACAGTGCTAACTTGGTGGTTAAGAACTGCCTGGATTCGTACTTATCTTGAAATATCCTTAGTTCTCTATCATTTTTATACATAACTTAATTGGGTAAAGCAATCTTGGTTGGAAGCAGTTTACTTTTTTGACACAACATATATCATTTCATGCTCTCTTGGCTCTGAGGGTTATTGACAAGAGATCTAATGTTAGTCTGATGTGCTTGTCTCTGTAATTAGGTTGTTTTCTTTTTCTGCTTTTTTTTTTTGCTTTTTATGCTTATGTTTGCTTCTGTGGTATGTGCACAAACAAGTATGCATGTTCATATGTGTGTATAGGCCAAAGGATGATTTGTCAATGGTATCTTCAAGTATGCCATTTACTTTTGAGACAGAGTTTCTTTTTTACCAATTAGGCTGACAGGTCAGTGAACCCAAGGATCCTCCTTTCACCATCTTCCCAGCTATGGGATTACAGGCACATTACTGGGTTATCTCTCTAGCCCTTCATTGATTTTTAGTTTGAACACTTTGACTGTATGTCATGGAGAAATTGTTCCATGGTTGTGACTCTTGTGTTTGAATATTGTGGTCCCTTGATTCAGGTTTCTCATATAAACTTAGGTGCTCTGAATGCTTGATCTCCAGCTGATGGCAATTTTGGAATTGGAACCTTGTTGGAGGTGTGTTGTTGGGGACGGGCCTATGGGTGTTACGACCAGGTTCCACTTGCTAGTGTTTGGCACACCTTCCTGCTGCTGTTTATCACCTGCTGTGGCAGAAGTGATATCCAGTCTCTACTCATGCCATAATTTTCCTGGCCATCATGGAAATTCAGCTCAAGTGTGAAGAATGTGGAAGAATTTGAAGCCTCACCTAATAGATACCTTGCAGTGCTGAAAATACAGCTTGAGCATTCTGGTCAAAGTTGGAAGAATTGAATTTAGTAAGTATGGTGTACTGTGAGATTTGGTTTATGAGGTTAAGAAAGAAATGGTCTAGAAGCAGTTTGTGTGAGAGGCTTGCTGCATTCTGCCTTCCTGTGTCCTGACAACTTGTGCAGGGTTGCTTTGCAAATAAATTGACTGGTGTGAGCAGATTGAGATGGCACAGAAAGAAATAATATCTTTGGGCTGAAACTGCTGCCCATTCAGCTGCAATTTTTTGATAGATTACAACCATTGAGACTGAGCCAGGTGATCTGCATTGGGACAGCAGGAAGAATGTGGACTCTTTGAAGTTAGGGGTTGAATGCTGAAGGAGTTTTCCTGCCCTTCAAAATTGGCATTTTTGCTCCCTGGATTAACAAATTGGTGCTCACCTTGTACTATGGAGTATAACAAATACAGGAAAGAGAGGGTCCTTGGATGTGCAATGCAGTTTTGTTTTTTGTAAATGGCCATGGGCAGTGTGTAGCAGGCTTTTTGGATTAGCTGTGTTGAGACCAGATGGATTCATGAGGATGAACAGTGGGTTGCAGTGGAGACCCAGTGCCAATGCCAGGACTGTGGGATGACTGCCAAGGAGATCTGCTAGCATTGGATGAAGGTATCCAGGTCTGTGAATAGCCTGGCTGGTGGAGTAGAAATGGAACTCCAGAGACTTGTCATGGTTACAATTATCAGACTTGGAGACCTAATTCTAGTTAAAGTTATGAGACTTGGAGTTATAGAGTTTGACGTTTGTACTGTTTGTTTTAAATCTTGTATTGGTTCAATGTTTGATATGTCTAATGCCATCTTTTGCAATATGAATGTTTGTTCTGTACTATTATTATTAATATAATTATTATACCTGCATATATATATATGTATTCTGTACATTACATAGAAGAATGTTTGTCACTAGAAAAGAAACAAATTAGTAAAGAAATAAGTGACATGATTACCATAAATAGACCATAAATTCTGTTGGAGTTCAGGAATGCTTCTTTGTTCTTTTTGGTGACTTTTTTCAATAGTTTCATTTTATTTGTGAGGAAGAGAGAGAATGAGAACATATGACACAGCATAGGCATGCCATGTCCTCTTGACACCACAAAAAATTCTAGGTGCATAGCTTTACATGGATACGTGGGATTGAATTCAGGCTAGAAGGCTTTGCAAGCAAGCACCTTTAAGAGCTAAACCATCTCTCTAACCCTAGTGGGATTTTGTTGTTGTTGTTGTTGTTTTGTTTTGTTTTAATGCCCAGTTATGAGCACTCTCTGAGAACTAGCTCTTCAGGGGTGTCATTGTTGTTGCTGTTGTTGTTGTTAATCCTCATGTATAATTTTGTTACTGATTAAGGAAGATTTTGGTGTAACAACTAAACTAGCTTAACTGTAGAATATTTTGTAGTGCATGGCTTAAGCTAGAAATAAGTAACAGTTCTATTTTCTAATTTATTTAATTATTAATTGATTCTCTTTAAAAACCTGAAGTACCTGATCTTAAAAAATTACATTAAAATGAATGAATTGAGACATCAGCATCTCTATATTTTTTTTAAATTATTTATTATTATTTTTTTAAATTTATTGTCCATAATGAGTTACAACATTTAGTGGGCAAACAATGAGTTGTTATTGCCAATTCCCCGCTGCCCTCCCCTTCCCCCTCCAATGGATAACCTCCTCCATGGGTCGTCTGGAAGCATCTCTATATTTCTGAAAGCCCTGTGTTTTCTTCAGGTATGTCGCATTGACAGCCTTTATCTGGTCTCAGTTTTAACCTTGACATGGTTTCTAAATTGCCATAGTCAGTCACACATTGCTGGGATGAATCTCCAAACAAGGCACGATTTGGGAAGGAAAGTATTTATTATTGAACTAACAGATCCAGGGGAAGTTGAGGAAAAAGGCTGGCTCCCTTTCACAGAAGCAAGCAGAGTGAGAAACAGCACCTCCAGAAGCAAGCAAACAAGCAAGCACACTCCAGACTAGCAAACAAGAGGAACTCCAGGCTTGAGCTCAGACTGCTTTTTGCAAATGTATAGCTAGAATTCCAGACCCACCCCAGAAACACCTTAGGGCTGAACCCTAAGATCTGGCCAAGGTGACACACCTCCTCCAGCCAGAACTGGCAGGAGACAATTTAAAATTATAATAAACTTTTGAATCTATTGGGGGACATTATTCAAACTACCACATAAGTCAATGAAATAGGCTTCCTTCTTGTCAAAACTTGCTACTTTTTGATGGCTAGTGCCAGTGGTCTTTACTCTGGGGAATATTATTTTATACCTCTTATTAGGACATTTGAGTATTAAAAAGATGCTTATTCGCTGTATATAGGCATTAGTCAAGTAAATATCATACCTAATATATGAAAAGTTCATATGAAGTAATTAATTTTATTTCCATATATCCATATTAGTTAGGTATTATACAGGAACACAAACACATTGCAAAAATTAATAAAATTAATTTTTCTACATTTATTTAAAAATTTTTAAAAAGGTTCAGAAAATTTCTAAGATTCTACCCTTACTGAATTAACCTATTTATAATGTGAAATTATATGTTTAAGGATTTTAATATTTAAGGGGGCTGTGGTAGTTTGAATAATGTCCCCCAAAAGAATTAAGGATTTATTAAAATTATTAATTGTCTCCAGGCTTCTGGCTAGAGGAAGTGCCACTTTGGCCTAGCCTCCTGGGGACTGACCCTTTCTAATTTGGATGTAAAATAGTAAGGATAGATATGCAAAAGAAGAGCTGGAACCCTGATCTGGAGTTCTGCATTTTGTGAATCACAGTGTGTTACAGTGTGTTTGCTTGGTGCTGGTGCTGGGCTTCTGTCTCTGTCCCTGCTTGCTTCTGTGAAAGGGGGCCAGCTTTCCCTTAACTTCTTCCCCTGGATCTGTTCAATAAATTTTCCTCCCCAAATCGTGCGTGGTTTGGAGATTCATCCCAGCGGCGTGTGGCTGACTACGACAGGGGTGGAATGGGTAACTATCCTGTATTGTTCTTAATATGCTATACACTTGTACTGAATCATTAGTGTATTGTAAATCATGAATCTCTACAACTAAAATTTAAGAAATAAAAATGTAATCTGCCATATCTGTGGGGGGATAATTACTGGAAGATCATATCTGCCATGTTCTCTTCCACCTCCCAAATAGTTCTTTTTAAAATTTGTTCATTTATTTTTATTGCCAGTTTTTATTCATGCATATAATGTATTTTGATTATAAGTTGGTGGGATTGTAAACATGTGCAGCCAATATGGGAAGTAGTGTGGAGATTTTTGAGAAACTACAAATAGAACTATCACTTGTTGTGAGTTGACCCAGCTAGATCACTCCTAGGCAGACACCCAAGGACTCTATACTCTGCCACAGAGATACTTGATTATCTATATATATTGCTGCTCTATTCAAATTAGCTAGGAAATGGAATCCGCCTAGATGCTGATTCATTCAACTGATGAGTGGATAATGAAGATGTGTACATATACACAATGATATTTTGTTCAGCTATTAAGGAAAATGAAATTATAAAATTTGCAGGAAAATGGATTTACATGGAAAAGATTATACAAAATGAGGAAACTCAGGATCAGGAAGACAAATGTTGCATGTGCTCTCTCATGTATAGATCCTAGCTTTGAATTTTCACATATATATGTACATAGGAGTGGACAGCAGTGAATCCAGGGAGCTATAAACATGTCATTGGTTGGGAAGCAACAGGACTTAAGTGGGAGGACTTAAGGATAGCAGAACACATGTGATATGAAAGTATAGGGGCAGAATCCTCGCAGTGGAAAGGTGTGACAATAAGGGTAGGCGGATGGATGGAGGAGAGCAGGAGGTGGTTAATCAAAAGTAAAGACGTGCCGGGCGTGGTGGCGCATGCCTTTAATCCCAGCACTCTGGAGGCAGAGGTAGGAGGATTGCAGTGAGTTCAAGGCCACCCTGAGACTACATAGTGAATTCCAGGTCAGCCTGGACTAGAGCGAGACCCTACCTTGAAAAACCAAAAAAAAAAAAAAAAAAAAAAAAAAAAAAAAAAAAAAAAAAAAAAAAAAAAAAAAAAAAAAAAAAAAAAAAAAAAAAAAAAAAAAAAAAAAAAAAAA
>PVHP010002481.1:0-60062 GCA_004024765.1 Zapus hudsonius
ATCACCACCAGCAAGATCATCACCAGCAAGAATGATCACCACCAGCAAGATCACCACCAACAAGATCACCACCAGCAAGATCACCACCACCAAGATCACCACCAGCAAAAATGATCACCACCAGCAAGATCACCACCAGCAAGATCACCACCAACAAGATCACCACCAACAAGATCACCACCACCAAGATCACCACCAGCAAGATCACCACCAAGATCACCACCAGCAGGATCACCTCCAGCAAGATCACCACCAACAAGATCTCCACCGCTGCTGACTCGGGAACCCTTCCAGGGTCTTGAGTTAGGGATAACAATGGCAGCGTTGGTGAATAGCATTGTTGAATACCAGTTAGGTATCGGCCATTGTGCTAAAGTCTCACTGAATCCTCACAGGTCTATATGATGTACTCTGTGATGACCCTTGGCCAGGTGCCTCTCTTGGTTGAATGAGTGAAGGTCAGTGAATGGATGAGTTTCCTTCATCTCCATCCTTGCAGACACCAGCCTTACCCAGCCATGCTTTAATTCTTGTAATAGTCTTCTGACCAGTCTGTCTTCATGCTTCCAAGTTGAATCCCTTCAAATTTATTGTATTTATCTCTCAGCCAGGCTAGCTTTTAGAAACAGGAATGAGATGATTTCAGACTAGGGAGAAAGTCAGTGGATAAAGTGATTGCTCCTATCCCCACCATCCATGTAAGTACAGGGCAAACTTGGGGGTCCATTCATAATCCCAGTGTTCTCTCAGAAGGTAGAAACAGGTTTCCTAGAGCAAGCTGGCCAGCTAGACTCGCTGAATTAGCAAGCTCTGGGTCCCAGTAAAGACTCTGCCTCAACAGTCAAAATGGAGAATAGTTGAGAAAGATACCTGGTATCAATCTCTGGTCTCCATGCTTAGATGTGTGCAAGTGCACATACACGCAGCCACGTGCATATGAACATGTACACACACATACACAAGCAAAAAAGAAAAAAAACAAGAAGAGATAATTTCACTTCCAGCCTAAAATAATTAAGTAGTTCAACAGATCTTAATTTTAGTTTTTTGCATTGGATATTGGCCATGCCAGGGGTCAGATATGAACTAGTGAATGAACACAGGGTTCCTACTTTCGTGAAGCTTGCCCCTGGAGAGGAGAGAAAATGGGCTTCCTGTTATTCCAAAGTCAAAGTTCAATTTCCTAAGCCTAGTTCAAAAGCTCCCCAAACCATGAGCTCTAATTTTCGCTTCTGCTTCACCTCCTGCCATTCTTCCCACAAAGACCGGTTTAGGTAAATAAGGAAACAGGTCTCGGCTGGCTTTCTCCTTTGCAAAATCCTGTGCAATTGAACTTCATGCTCTTCCTTGTGTCTGAGCTGGAACCCTCTTTCCAATCATGGAAATAAGACACCAGAACCTCCCATCATGCCCCATGGAGAGAGATGTTTCTGTATAGGACTGGACAAGATTTTGGGAAAGGAACACGGTACACAGCTAGATGTGTGTCCCAATTCTCAGTCACTTAATAGTTGGATACATAGGTCTATTAAAACTATTTTCCCCATATGGAACAGCACACAGGTGACCAGAGAAGGCCAGAGGTACTGAAGGGTGTCTCTGAGCTGAAGTCACTTTGGCTCTGGTTCTAAGAACAATACTCACAGCTATATAGGGTGAATGTGAGTGACCCAGAGGCTGACATCATCACTCTGGGTGTACCTTGGAGAATTCCAGGCTATTCCATTTGTATATGCATACATCAGTCTCATCGTAGTGATAAAACGCCTGACAAAAGTAACTTAATGAAGGACTCATTCTGGATCACAGTTTGAGGGTCCATCATAGTGGGGAAGGCAAGCTGGCAAGTTCATAGTCAGGAAGTAGAGAGAAATAAATGTTAGTTCTCTATTCACTTCTTTTTTTGCTTTTTATACAGTCCAAGACTCCAGCTCATAAGAAGGTGCTGCCCACATTTAGGGTGGGTCTTCTCACCTCAACTACCCTCATCTAAAAACTCCCTTACAAACATGCCCCGAGATTTGTCTCCCAGGTGATCTATAAGATCCTGCCAAGTTGATCATCAGTATTAACCCTCACAATATACTATCAGTATAGATTTGGACAGTGGTACACTTTTCTGTCTGGGGACAAGTTTGATGAAAGGGGGGCTTATTCTAATTGTTAATGTGTCCCAGAGGCTGCTGGTGGTGCTGATTGGATTCTGAGCGCCTATCCCACCCCAAGCTCTAGAATCCATTTCCCACTCCAGCTTCAAGTCTGATGGGAGTTCTGCCTGACCTTGACACACCAGGCCCCCATGTCCCTGGCTGGTGTTGGCCTCTGCAGAGTCTATAAAGCCCAAACTAAGTACCCAGCTAGAGATGGAAAAAACCACCATCACACAGCACCACCTGAGAAAGCAATGCCAATGGCACCAGCTCACTTCTGAACTTTTCCAGGAAGAAAGATCTCTCATGCTGGGGCCTATGGACATTCCTCTGCTTGGACCTGTACCCACTCCTAGTTCCCATGTCCCTCTGTGGCACCGAAAGGGCCCTGACAAACACACTTGGCAGGGAGTGGGTTCTAACTGTGGACGGTTCACGTGCCACTCTGCACCTCAGGGTCCTCTCAGAGAGTAATCTCAAACCACCCCATTCTGCATGAAATGATGCCCCAGGTGCCTGGTTCTTTGTGACCCTCCAGGTCTCAATAGTTTGTCTTGAGCTGTGCTGGAAGGCCCTGCCTGGCCTGGCTCCTCCCCCTCAGAATTCTCTGTGCCCCTGGCATGGTTCCAGTTAGCCTGACTTCATCTGAAAGCCCAAGGTGAGGGGGGAGGTTTGGGTTCACAACCTCTCCTCAGGTGTAACTTCTGGTTAATTTAATTCTTGCTGTAAATTCTAGCATTTCTTGGCATTGAATTCCTAGGAGCACTTTAAGTGAGATTCAAAGGTTATTTCATTCCTTTTCTCCCATTCACCCTATGAGACCTTCAACACTGTGGCTGTATTTATGAGCCCAGCCGTGCAGTTTCATAGAAGGGTGTGCATTTGTGTGCTTGGTCGGGGCCATGGAAGGAATCTACAGGAGGGTTGGAAGGGTATTTCTTCTCTGTCTTTGCAAAGCACAAGCAGAGATAAGCACACACACACACATACTTCAGCCCAGAACCGAGATTGGACACCAGGGAGAGAGAGGAATGTGGACTTGGAAAGACCATTGCAGATTGCGTTCCTGTGTTTCTTCTGAATGGCAGCTCCCTACAAGGCACTGTGCTCCAGGCTCCAGGCTCAGTCCAGAGACAAGCAGGCCTCAGAACCTCTGCCCCCTGGTTTGCAGCTGCAGTGGGGATGAACGAAGCAGACACAGCCAGTGTGATGGTGCATGCCTCTAATCCCAGTACCTGAGAGGCTGAGGTAGGAGGATCACTATAAATTTGAGACAAGCCTGGGGCTACAAAGTGAGCCTGGGCTAGATGAGATCCTGACTCAGAGAGAAAGAAAGAGAGAGGGGGGGGGGAAGAAGGAAGGAAGGAAGGAAAAAGGAAGGAGGGAAGGAAGGAAGGAAGGAAAGAAAGAAAAGCAGACACATAATTCTCCTGTTTATTACCTGCACAGTAAAGAGCGTCTCAATAATATACAAAATTTAATAGGCATGGAAGAAAAGATCTATATACTTGTAACATTAAAAAATTTAAGTTGAGAAACAAAATTAGCAATCACCAAAAACCCAGTAGGAAATATTTACAACATATGGAATGTATAATGGATATTTAATCGTGTTGTGCATAACACCTACAAAGGAAAAATCAGATAGGCCAAGGATATATGCTAGTTATTAATTGCTGTACAGAAAGACATTTCTCATCTCACAATGTCTGCAAGCCTGGAACTCCAGGCTGGTTTAGCTGGGTCCTCTGGCTCCAGGTCTCTCGTGAGGCTGGGCTTTCGTGGTGGTCTCCAGGACTTTTTCCAAGCATAGTCACATAATGTCTATAGGATTCTGATCCTCGAAAGGACCAAGACCTTTAGCTCCTTTGCTGGCTGTTGGTGAGAGGCCACACTCAGTGGTTTGTCCAGTAAGCTTCTCCAGAGCACAATGGTCAAAAGGTGCAGCTGGAGAGAAGGCTCAGTGGATACCATGTCTACCCACAAGCTTCCCCTGTCTCTGCCTCCCTTCTGACCTCAGGCTTGCTGGGGTTCCAGATGTTTCTGGCTTTACATGGGTTTTGGGGACCTGAACTCAGGCAACTCACACTTTTAAACTGAATGTGGGGGTCATCAGAAATGGGTGAACTGTAAGAGGATTCTGTAAAGGCAATAACTAAAAGATGAATTAAAACCCAAAATGAGACAGGTAGCACTTACCTGCGTGGTAGTGTGTGACTTCACTATAGCCATGTGTGGTAGTTTGAATGTATGTCCCTCAGTAGATTCAGGAGTTTTAGTAAAAGCTTCTCTCCAGTCACCTAGCTGGAGGGTGGGTCACTGTGGGTGGATCCTAGGGTCCAGCTACTGGGGATGGATCTGGATTCCAGCCCTAAGAATGCAGAGAGCAGTCTGAGCTCTGCCTGGGGTCCTCGTGCTTGGCTACTGGAGTGTGCTAGCTTTTTGAAGGTGCTGCTGGTGGTTTTCTCTCTCTGCTGGATCTGTGGAGCTTCAAATAAATCCCTTCTTCCTCTCATAAACTGTGCCTGCTTTGGAAGTTCATCCCAACAGCTTGAGCTGTCTACAACACCATGGTTGTGAACACACACTGCTCACTTGGCCCTGAACACGCTGCCTGGAAACACGCAGCTCACACTTCATGAATGGCAGGGGCTTTACTGCACATGCAAAGTTCTCTGCTCTTACGTAAGCATAATGATTTAATTGCAGAAAGTCAAGACTTTCAATATTCTCCTATCATCTTTCCTTAGCATGTAAGTATCAAGTTAGTATATTTTTGCATTGGATTGTGTGTTTGATTTTAAAAATTGCTATCTGAGTCACTGACTTGAATATTATAAACATTTGCTAAATGGTTTTTGGCTTAGGACTAGGACAGAATTACAATTTCTGAAATGACCCTAAACATATTTCCGACATTTTTAATAATAAATTTAATTTTTCATTTATGTTTTTTCTATTTTTTTACATTTTTGTGTATCTAGATTATGTATTTTGCTTTTACTCCTCACATTTACCCTAGCTTATTCCCTTCCTCCTCCCATTAACACCTTCCTTCCTAATTAAACCCCATCTTCCGTCTTTACCATTTTTTGCCATTGAGCTAAACTAGGGTTGCTTGCGTGATTGTGAGTGGAAGGTTATCGACTGTAGAATGGATGACTTATCAGTGGCTACACCACTGAGGAATCTGACTCCCCTCTCTCAGTGACTCTGGAGGTCTGGGATCTCAGGAACCCTTCTCCTTTGGATGGCAAAATATTGGCAGCTGCTGTCGGTGGTTCTGAGGGTCAGTGCTCTCTTCTCTCCACTTCTTTTTTTTTTAAATATATTTATATATTTATTGACCATAATGAGTTACATTATTAAGTGGGCAAACAATGAGTTGTTATCCCCAATTCCCCAATGCTCCCCTCCCCATCCCCAATCAGCTGGATATCCTCTTCCATGGGTCGTCTGGCAGGGGCCCATGGATAGCCTAGTACTCAGCCCGGTTCTCCTGGCCCAAGTGTGTTGTTACTGTCTCCTCTCCACTTCTGACATCCTTCACTGCGTGCATATGCGAAGCTGCTCTCTCAGCATTGACCATGAGGAAATCAGAACCCTGAGAAACACTGCAGATACTGCGTGTCCTGCATTATCCAAGACTCTGCCAAGATTCAATGCCTCATGTAAAAATCAATAAGCACATGCATCCCATTTGTATGCAAATTGCTTTCCTCTTTAATAAATGGTAAAATTATATCTGTAACAAAAATCATTTCAACATAAGTGATTCGTTTATGGCATTGCACATATGTATAGTGTGCATGTGTGAATGTATGCATGTTCATATGTGTTCGGGCACGTGTGTGTATGTCTGTAGAGGTTGATGCTAAGGGTCTCTCCTTGTTTACTGAGACAGGGCCTCTCACTTGAACTCAGAACTCTCATACTTGGCTAGTTTTGCTAGTCATACTCCCCAGAGATCCTGTCTCTACCTCCCAAGCACTGGATTACAAATAGGTCACTCTGCCTGTCCAGCATTTATGTGGGTGCTGGGGATCTGAACTCAGGTTCTCATACGTGAGGAGTAAACACTTTATCCATTGAACCATATCCCCATCCCTTCAAGCAATTTTTTAAAAATATTTTATTTTGTTTATTTGTAAACAGAGAAAGACACACACAGAGAGAATGGGTTCACCAGGGACCCCAGCCACTGCAAATGAACTCAAGATACATGTACCACTTTGTGCATCTGGCTTTATGTGGGTACTGGGGAATCGAAATTTGTGGGCAAGTGCCTTAATCACTGGGCCATCTCTCCAGCCCCAAAGTTTTTTTTTTTTTTCCTTTTCAATATTTTACTACCAGTGACCATTTGCTCTGTGTACTTATTTAGTAAACCTATATACCTGGAGTCACGTGAACACTTCTCCGGTGAAAAGGAGTCATGGGTGGGAGGTGGTTAAGATGCCCCATTGCTGTAGGTGATCCAGGAGGTTGGATACATGACTCAGAGGAGAATGCATACAGAAGAGTAAAGGAAGTTACAGGATGGAGCTGATGGTAAACCCTCTCTTCTCTCCACTAGGTGTAGGCTGTGACAACGATGGGAAGAATAGAATTGGACAGGAATTGGAGCGCTTATTGAAATTTGGGGGCCTGTGATTTTTTAAAAAATCAAATCTTCCCTGAGTAATTTAAACATATCTAACGATCCATTTCAAGCTAGTAACAACACATTCATAGGTTAAGGCAGAATAGAATGGTGGTGCAACCCAGGAACTCAGTGATGGAGGTGTGCAAGGGTGTGGGGGGCAAGGAGAGCCCAGATTTAAAAAAAAAAAAAAAAGGTAGGTCAGGGAAGACTTCCTGGAGGAGGTGGTGTCTGAGCCTACCCGCCTTGGAAGGACAAATTAACAAACAGCCAAAGAAGACAAGAAAGACAGCAATGAGAAGTGACCAGAAAAACATAGTCTTGCAAGAGAGGTTTAATATGGTTGGAGAGAAGGCATGGGGAATAGACTGCGGGGATTTCTAAGAATCGAGGCAGAGAGAAGCAGGTGCAGGGGTGGATGTTGGCGACTTACAAATGAGGCATGTGGGAGAGAAAGGCGCCTTGCTGGGTGTCAGCAAAAATGCTTTGCTAGTCCTTTTTCTGTTCAATAGTTCAAGTGTGAGGACCTGAGTTCAGATTCCCCAGCACCCATGTGAATGCTGGACCGGCAGAGTGGCCTTTCTCACCCAAAGGCATTGTAGTCTTGATTCTCCTTCAAGTGAAGGTCTGCCTGGACCATCTCTCCCCCACTTCCACCCCCCTCTCACCTCATTCCTTACACAAATGCACTAGCAGACAGGGAATCGCAGGGTTAGGGTTAGGCATCAATGGCATTTCAAATGTCTCTGCTTATGACTTCAAAATGACCTACATGGGTCATCAGCCCTTGATGTCCAGGAGCAGACAGAAATTTCCTGAGTCTGATGAATCATTGCAGGGTTTCTGGGTGTGGAAGGTCTTATCTTAGGGCATGAGAGGAACAC
Organism: Zapus hudsonius; assembly: GCA_004024765.1. Classification (NCBI taxonomy): domain Eukaryota; kingdom Metazoa; phylum Chordata; class Mammalia; order Rodentia; family Dipodidae; genus Zapus; species Zapus hudsonius. The sequence goes on from PVHP010002481.1 coordinate 7,677, forward strand.
TCCACCCAGAACACCTCAAGGTTGCCCCATGAGGCAGGCATCAGCCTTCCAGCTGAGGGGTCAGAGCTCAGCTGGGCTGTCATGAAGCCTGTGGGCTGGACTGGACCTTTCTAAGCAGTTTGGTGGTGGGGGGGACAGTGCTGATAGATTTTGTTTATTTAAACTACAGGTGAGTGGTTGACCTTCTCCACACCTCAGATTTTTTGTCCATAAAATGATAACCTGCGAGAGAGCCTCTCTTTCTCCCTGCCCTTCCTTCTTGTTTGGTTTCTCTCCCTCTATCTCTCTCCTTTCCTCTTGCTTTCTCCCTCCTTCTCTCTCTCTCTCTGTTTCTGTTTTTATGTCCACTATCCTCATTTCTTCTCTCCCTCTATCTCCCCGTCTTTTTCTGTCTCTTCTCTCCCTCCCTCCTTTTATCCCTCTATTTCTGTCTCTCTGTCTCCCTCCCTCCCTTCTTCCCTCGGCCCCTGTCTCTCTCTGAGTCACTTCCAGCCTGTTCTGTTGGTCTTAGAAAAGCCTTTGATGTTCTTTTGGGTTTTTGAAAGTTGGCACCCACCTCACATTTCACAAACAGGTCAAGATGACAGGACAATACCCTGCTCTGCCAGCAACATGACCTTTATGGCCAACAACTGTCTGCACTGGAGCCAGCAAGGGCCAACTGGCATGGTGGAAAGGGTTTGTGATGTTTGTTTCTCCATCATTCTGGCCCAGGAAGAAAGGTGTGGGGACATAGCAGTGCACATCCCAGTAAATGATTCGAGTACTGAGGGAAGGTCAGATGAGGAGATGGGAAATTTCCCCTTGTTTTAATTGAGCCCCAAATGTGTCCAGAGCCTATCTTAGGATTCATGTGCATAGTCAATGTTGTTCCCTGGTAGGGAGACCTCCACAACCAGGTGACAGGTGGCAAGTGGGGAGTTTGGGAAGGGAGATCAAAATGGTTCCCCAAGAGATTCCCCAGGGCTCCTCGGGCATTGTGAAGTCTTGGGTCCTCTTGGAAGTTATCTGTTTTCTTTTTTACAGATTTTTTTTTCTTCTGACATCCTTCCCAACATCCTACTCAAGATTTGTTCTTGCCTGTTCTTACTAAGGGTTGGAAAATCCGGTTGGTAACAAGTCCACCTTGGGGCAGAGAGTCAAGTTGCGTGGTGTATTCTGGGTTAAGACAGCTGGATAAACAGGAGTGTGCAATGCTCAAGTGAGGGACTGGCCTCATCCAGTGTCCTCTCAGCCCTTCTGGAACACTTGGGCACCCGACCCTGATGGGAAACAGACATCTGCTCAGGAATGGGGCATGAACTCTTGAAATGGAAATCCCGTTGGTATTTTGTGAAGTTTGTTGGTCACTGTGATGCTTAGGTTTTGTTGTCAACTTGACCTTTCAAGTAATCTTGGTTGGGTCTCTGAGGATGTTCACAGGAAGGCAGCCTCTCAGTAGGGGACAGGATGTAAGGAAGCTCAAGGGAGCTAGAAGTAAGCATCCTTTCCTGTGTGGGCCATGCAGGAAGGAAATTCCAGAGACTCAGGAAGCTGTTAAGCCTGGGGAAGGGTTGCAAGACCCACACCCTAAGGCTATATAAAGGGGAAGAAATTCTCTCCTGGCCTCCCTGCTTCTTGGCTGCCGGTGCTTGTTTGTGACTTGCACTCGCACATCCTGCTCTCCTACCATTCCTGGACATTGGAACCCAGTTTCCTCTGCCTCACATCATGGACTTGACTGGATTGGGACTGCTGAGGCCTCCAGCCATGTGGACTGAACAGCTACTGGTTTCTTCACCTGTGAGCCTTCAGACTGCTATTGTTGGACTGTCATAAGATACCCCAATGAATTCCCTTTTACTACAATCCATTCTGTCAACTCTTTTCTCTAGAGAACCCTGACTAATACAGTCACCTCCTTCCCAGCTCTGGATTCTGAGAACGCAGGGTGTCTTAGTTACTTTGTTCATTGATGTGACCAGTTACATGACAAGAAGCAATGTGAGGAGGAAGGAATTAGTTTGGTTCATAGTTCAAAGGACGCAGTCCATCATGGTGGTAACAGGGCTTGCTCACATCTCTGCAGACCAATAAGCAGGGAAAGAGAACTCAGGAGCTCCCCTGGATTTCTTCTGTAACTCAACCCAGGGCCCCAGCCTATAGGGTGGCACCACCCATATCCAGGGTGAGTCTTCCCTCCTCAGTTAATCCAGGGTGGGTCTTCCCTCTACAGTTCATCCTCTCTGGGAGTACCCTCAACAAGATGCCCAGAGCCTAGCCTCAGAAAATTCTAAATTCAGTCAAGTTGACAATGAAGATGAACTCCCCCTCAGGGATTTGAACTCAGTGCTAGGTATCGTATTGGCAGGGAAAGATGATCAAAGCAGAACAAGGATCCTGAGCCACCTTTCTAGAAAACTGGGTCTGCAAGACACCCCTACCCAGAGCTGCTTGCATGGAGAGTCCCAGCACCCTTCAGCCTGATAGTCACGGATCAACAGCCCACCTGTCCCTCCATAATTACCAAAGGAGGGACCAGGGAAGCCACCTTTCCACCACTTTTCTCATTACACAAGCCAATATTTCCTTAGAAAGGAGGCTGAGAGAGAGAGAGACATATGAAGTGGGTAGGCTGAGAGGTTGGTTCTCCCTCCATGTATCAAGAAATCTCAGGGAGTGTCATAGTCAGCCACATACCGCTGGGATGAATCTTCAAACCAGGCAGAATTTAGGGGAGGAAAGTATTTATTGAAACTACAGATTGAAGGGAAGTTCCGTAACAGCAAAAGAGGCTGGCCCTCTTTCACAGGTTTGAGCAGAGAGAAAAACCTATCACCTACACCACACACACAATAGCAAGCAGGCAGGAGGGACCAAGAAGAGAATTTCTTCTCTTTATAGCCTTAGGGTGGGGTCTTACAACCCTTCCCCAGACTTAATGGCTTCCTGAGTCTCTGGAATTTCCTTCCTGCACTGCCCACACAGGAAAGGATGTTTACTTCTAGCTTCTTTATATCCTGCCAATTGCTGAGAGGCTGCCTTCCTGTAAACATCCTCAGAGACCCACCCAAGATAATTATAAAGATCAAGTTGACAACAAAACCTAACCATTACAGGGAGTAAAAGTGCTTGCTTTACAAACCCAATGACCCGAGTTCAGACCCTCGGAGCCTAGGTCCAGGCATAGTAGTACATGTCTATAATCCCAGTTCTCCAACCCCAAGATGAGATATGGAGGCAGGAGAACCCCAAGGCTTGTGGGCCAGCTGGCCCAGGGAATACATCCGCGAATAAGAGACCCTGCCTCAAAACTAGGTGCAAGGTAAAGACTGAAACTCAGGGTTGTCCTCTGACCTCCACATGAGTGTCATGGCATGCTGTGTACCTACCTACACACACACACACACACACACACACACACACACACACACACACACACACACACACTCACACACAGTTTTAAAACATCACAAATATTTAGTAGGAGGGAGAATCCAGAGCCATGTGTTTATAATGCTAAATTATGAGAGGCAGATAGATGGGGAGTGATTAAAGACATAAACCAGTCTGGGTTGATTTATAATTCTGCAACTTCTCCGTTACACAGTCTTGGACAGGTGATTTAACATCTCGGGGATTCTGTGTTCACATCTGTTAATGAGCTAATAACATTAGCCTCAGTGTTTATCTGGTTGAATGTCTTTTATTGCGAGGATTAAAAAATCGAACTCACGTACGGTTACAGGTCCATGTTGACTTCCTGGCGTCACTCCCAGGACCACAACAAGCACCCAATTAATGGAGGATGGACCCATTGCTTTATCTAGACATCCTGATGTGAGTAGACATGGTCAGCGTGAAGAGCAGTGGTTCTGGGTGTGGTCCACTTTGCAGGGAAAGGAGGTTATAGAGAGACAATCCTGCCCACACTCTGGTGACAGTTGGGAATCTGTGTCACTGTTCAGGTCATATGCACAACTCTAGCTTTTCTAAACTTCCGGTGTCTGTTGCTTTATCTTTAGCAATCTGTGACCTCTTCTGATGACTTGAAAGATAGCCTGTCTCTCCTGGCCCCACCCTAGCCCTTCCTGTGGCCCCATCATGAAATGGCTGGTAGTCCCCAATAGAAAGTTCAAGCACAGCCCTTGCCAGCAGGAAGCTGGACTCAGGTGGCCAGCTCACTTCAGTGAGCAAAGGCCGAGGCAAAAGGCCAAAGCCATTTCCTCTCTTTTATTGCATCATAAAAATCATCTCATTCTTCATGCAAAAGCACGAGAGGGCTCATGTCCAGGCTGTGATGAGCAGATAATCTCATAAAGGTGAGAGGTCTGTCCAGAACTATAGCTTGCTTGCCAAGACCCACCTGTGGGAAGATAGTCTTTGAAGGAGACTCTTCCTGTGGTCTGGGGGGCTGCCTGAGGCTAACCCCACCCTCTGGCTCATGGCTGGCTTGATACCAATAGCTTCCTCTGAGAGATTCCTGGTCACACACACCCAGGATGCACAAGGAGAAAGAGAGCCCCCTTCTCTCACTAAATCATGAAATACTGAGCCTGGGACTCTGGAAATGGTTCTGTGGTTAAAGCCCTCTTGTTTGACTGACGGGGAAAAGAATTTCTAATGGTTTATATTGATGATCAACTTGACATGACCTAGAAAATAAACCTGTGAGCATGTCTGTGAGGGATCATCTTGATTAGGTTAATTGAGGTGGGAAGACCCATCTTACTTATGGGTGCTACTATTCTGTGGGCGGGGGTCCTGAACTGTGTTAAAGGAGAAAGCTGGCTGAGCAGGGCGTCTGTCACTCTGCTTCCTTACTGTGGACTGAATGTGACCAGCTGCCATGTGTTGCCTGACAGTATGGACTGTCACCTGGAACTGTAAGCCAGAATAACCCCTTCTGTCTCTTAAACGGATTTCTGTTGTGTATTTTCTCCCAGCAATAAGAAAGGCAACGGATACAGCTTCAGAAATATCGGGTGATTTCCCCAGAGCCACAGCACAGGGAGACAGAAGAGAGTAGAGTTTAGATCCCCTAACACCCCTACCTACTCTGTTACTGTTCTGGGCCCCAGTTAGAATAGATTATGATGTAATATGATAGTAATTTATGAAAAACCCTTCTGATTCTCACTGACATGGGACTTGATATCCCAGGGGACTGGCTTTGGAGCCACCATGAGAAGACGTCATCAGATCTGCCCTTCAGCCTGTCCAGCTCAATAACAACATCCCAGTGAGAATTTGACATATGTGCTCCTAGCCCTTCCCCTCCCCCCATGTCCCCGTCCCTCCTGTCCCTTCGTCTGGTTGGTCTGTATGTCAGTCTTTCTTTCCTTTACAAACAGCTTTATTGAGATATGTTCCTTGAGAATGATTAATATAATAAATAAAGTTAAACTTGAAGTAGTAAAATAAGCCCAAATACCATTCCTCAGATATCACTCTTACTGAGAATAAGTAAATTTCCTGTGACTTTTACATCCATATATGTAGAAAGACTGTAGATACCAAATAGATACCTGAAACACGTTAATAAAATGAGATCATCATTCTAGATACTTTTAAAGACATGAAGCAGACTACCTTTATCGTCATTGGATCTTGCAGAAGAAAATATACCAAAAATAAGATGACAGGCTTCTTTATTGTGAAATGGGTCTTCATGAAAAATCCTTGTAAAGTTAATCAATAAGTGGCAGTCATCATTTATTTTAAAGTGATATTTTTCAATTGTTTACAGGCTGGTTATTTACCTTCTAGAAGAGAACTCCACTTTATGCACTCCTCGGAGAACCTTCTGTGGCTGAAAAGTATCGAATTGACAAGTCTGGACATCGTCCAGGGATGTGGCAACTAATCTTGATTGGATCAGGAAGCACCTAAGACACACATGTCCAGTCTGTGAGGAGCATGTCCAGGAAGGGTTCACTGAGAGAGGAGGACCCTCCCCCATCTCTACCGAGGTCTGAAGGGAAAGCATGGCAGCTTCTACCTACCTTCACCCCTTGCTGGTGACAGCATCGACCTTATTGCTGACATTCTTTGCTGACATTGGAACCCAGCTTCTTCAGCCTTCCAATATGGACGGAAGACCAGTGGCTCTCTAGGAATCCCCCAGGCCTTCAGAGTCCGTGTTGGGACTGCTGAGCATCCAGTCTTGTGGACTGAGCAGCTACAGGGTTCTGGGCACCTTCTGTGTGCAGAGAGAGGGGGGGGGAAATGGGCATGCCAGGGCCTCCATCGGCTGCCAATGGATCCCTGATGCACGCACCACTTTGTGCATCTGGCTTTATGTGGGTACAGGTACTCAGAATCAAACTCTGATTGTTAGGCTCTTCAGGCAAGTGCCTTAACAGCTGAGCCATCACTCCAGCCCCAAATCTCGTTTTGAATAGATAGTCATTCTATCAGTTCTGTTCCTCTAGGAAACCCTGACCAAATACCAGTGGAGAACGAGGCTCAGACACATCCAACGACTTCCCTGGGATCCCAGACAAAGGGTGGGAATTCAGATCCGTTGACCCTCACGCTAGTCTATATCTGGTTGTGTTTTGGTCAGTGAAAGATGATGATGTCAGCACATGTAGATTTCTTCCTCATCCCTCCCCACAAAATTTGAGCTTTATCAATTCTCTTGACATCGCTTAGACCCAAACCTTCCACCTCCTGGTCCACAGCCAGAATAATCCCCACAGGCTGTCATTTCCATTACTTTTCTTACTGCTGAAACCAAACACCCAACAGAAAGCAATGTGAGGAGGGAAGGGTTGGTTTGAGCCCATGGTTTGAAGGATAGACAATAGACATAGTCCATGATGGTGGTGGCGGGGAAGGCACAGCACTGGGACCTCCAGGAAGCTCATCATCACATCTACAGCCAGGAAGCAGAGAGAGATGACTGCTGGTCCTCAGCATGCTTGCTCCTTTGATTCAGTCCTGGATCCTGGCCTTTGGGACAGTGGTGCCCCCATTCAGGGTGGGTCTTCCTTCCTGGAAACCTCCTCACAGACACAGCCAGAGGTGTGTCTACTAGGTGATCTAGTCATGGTGGCAGTGAAGATTAACCGTGACAGCTGAGGAGGAGATAAGAAGCAACAGAAAGTAAAGTGTGTGTTCTAGAAGGTGAATAGGGAAGTGGAGAAGGGGAGATGGAAAATCCTGGAAGGGGTGAGTGTCAACTAGTTAAGGTCTCCTTGAGAGGTATTGCTTAGTATCAGTGTAAATGTTGGTCATCACTTCTCAGGAGTTTCCTTTCATGGTGCTTCAGTTCCAGAATGCCTTTATTTATTTACTTATTTATTGCCCGGATGTCATTGTCACCTGGCTTCATTCAAGAAGGGCTCAAGGGTGCTATGCTTCTGGCTTTTCATGTTTGAGAAAGTCTGTTGCTTTTTTACATAACAACATTCTTGCCAGCCTACAATATCCTCAGATGCACTTCTTTCTCTAAGAACACTGTGGATATCATTTTGGGCATTAAATGCTGCCTGGAGAATGCTGAGATGCGCCTGGATTTACCCTTCTTCTGAGGTGCTAATTCTGTCAGCCTGAATGTTTGATGTATCATTATTTATCCAATAGAGATCTATCTTGAGCTGTGTGATTTAAGTTTTCCTGGAATATGGTATGTCTTTCAGCTTCCATATTCCATTTTTTATTTAGATAATTTAAAATATTACCTTTGGATTTGGATACTTCTATTTTATTTATTAAGAATTTTAAACTCTATTAGCTTCTTTCTACTTACTCTCATGTCTTTGTTCTAATCTGCATTTTACCATGATTATCTCAAACTCACATCCACATAAATAATTTATGTTCAGAGGAATATACCTGCTCCTTTCTCTCTCTAATTTTTGTATTAGTTCTATAATGAGGTGGCTTGGGCCTTCGGTTCATGTCCTCTATTTTTTTTTAAATCTCCTTTCAGTCCTTACATTCCTGAATTTATATTCTTATTAGGATGTTTTATAGCATGAAAGAATGGTGAAGATTTTATTTTATTTTATTTATTCATTTTCAAGCAGAGAGAGAGAGAGAGAGAGAGAGAGAGAGAGAGAGAGAGAGAGAGAGAGAGAGAATGCACCAGGGCCACCACCCTGCGGGTCTGGCCTATGTAGGCCCTGGGGAACCGAACCCGGGGCCCTAGGCACTGGAGGCAAGTGCCCCAACCGCTAAGCCATCTCTCCAGCCCAAGATTTTTTTTATATTTCCTTTGCCAGGCTTTCCTTTAGATTGGTTCCTTATTCCTTCTTTTCACCTCCCTTCTTTCCTCCTTCTGTTCTTCCCTTCACTTCCTTCCTCACACTTTCTTTTTGCTTGCATAGTTCTCCCCTAAGTAAGGATGCTGCTTCTGTTCACTGATATCCCATTTGCTGAAGCCCATCCTAAGGTGTCTGGCGCCCTGTCCCTGCCTGGATATGACCCTCAGGGAATGCATTTAAAGCTGTGTTTGTGCCAGGTAATTCGGAGGATCATGGGGACCTTCCTTCCTCACCATGTCCCCCACCATCCAGTGTGGGAGGGTGAAGCAGAAGACACATGGTGTCTCATGGCTGGTAGGCGTGGACACAGACCAGTGGGGGGACAGCCTAGGACTACTTGCCACCAGAGCCTGGAGAAGCCAGCTTGAGGAAAAGGAAGCCAATTTCTCATACCCACAGTGAAAGTGAGCATAGCTTTCTACAGTGGCCAAGAGCTTATGCTCTGGACACAGACAAACTGGTGTTGGGTCCAGTCACTGGGATGTATTGACCGTGTAATCTTGATTCTCAGCTTTCTTCTCTCTATAAGGGGATTCATAATAGACTTATTGTTATAGAAGTATTATGAGGATTTGACGAACACAGGATCACAATCTGTACCCCAGTGCTTCCAGCCCTAACAGACTCTAGCACTTTCTATCATTCTTGTTAGTGACAAGCATAATGCTGGTAGACAATGAGCAGAGAACATCTCATCAGAAGGATTCTTGCGCAGCAGAAATAGCTCTTGAAAGTGGCCCAGCGTTAATGTGGGCCCTGCAGCAGCATTTAGGGATGTTGGTTAATCAATCGCAGAAGGACCCTGGACTCAGGCTAAAAGGCCATGAATCAACCACCTCCTCCATTGTGTTAGAGAGAGGTAAGAGAAAAAGAGATGCTCACGAGGCTTAGACAGGGGTCTTGCTCTAGCCAATAGTTATAAAAAATATCCCCAGAGGAGTGCCATCAACATTACCTGTGACATGTTAGCTACTTGGATTCTCACATTCTACTGGAACCCACTCGGAGCTGAGACCCAGGACTGTGACAAGCCCTGCCGATGGGTCAGATGGACACAGCGGTGTGAGAACCACTGGGCTATCACTGAGGGACTTGAGTGCCAAATGGGAGGTCAATAACCCTAGGATGCCTTGTCAGTATCTCTGAACAGGAAGTGGGCAGTGACTGTAGGGAAATGGGAATGAGTCGTGCTTGGTAATACTCAATGAATATAAGCCTTAGTCAACCTGTATATTTATTCCTCTAAATATATACCATCATCTGTATAGATGCGGAATGCTGCTGTGCTTAGCTATTTTTTAGCGAACTATAATTTTGATTATAAAAAGATAAAATATAGAAAAGCACTTGACTCATTTTTAGTTACCGTAAAAGCCTGGAGCTCACTGTGGAAGCCGAGTATTATCTGCCATCTGGTGGCAGCATACCCCCCTGGCAGGTGTCTACAGCTGTGCTGCCAGTCAAGGATTTCAGAGCTAGGAACCAGGGAGGGCATGGTATCTTGCCAAGCTCTGTGGTTTCCTCCTAAAGAGGGAGATGGGGCAGTGCAAGTCTTCTGAATTCAGACAGAACCGGGTAGACCAACCTTCATATTTCTGAGCCTCAGTTTCCTTATTGTGGAGTGCAGATTACAGTATTCCTAAGGTTTTTCCAGATCATCATGGAGGTCACACGAGGGTAGGGGACAGCTGGATGTGTTTGGAAAACTGTGATAAACGGCCCAGATGTGAATTGTTTATTATTTATGTTTAAAACTCGGTCTTTAATTGTGGAATGTGATGTTTCCTGTTGGAGGAATTTTAGATATTAGCAAGCAGGTGGAGGAGGTATGTGATGTTTGGTTTTGTCTTGACTTTTTTTCAAGGACACAGGGGAGGGAGAAGGCTGCACCCTGGGATTAACCTCAACTGGGAGTTGGGGGCAAAGAAACAGCGAGGGGCCAGGGACATCAACCTGCTCATTTGCTTTTGTGTTGTGTCTTGTTCTTGCATTTGGGGAAGGAAGGTTAGGGAGAAAGAGAGGAGAATGGGAATGAGGAAGAGAGGAGGAAAGAGGAGAGAGAAGGCCAGAGTGAAGTAATAATTGTGAGCATGAGAGAGAGGGAAGGATGACTGGAAGGAAGCCAGGTGAGAAGCCAGGGAATGGAAGGTAGCTCCTATGGTCTGGTGCTGCTGTCCCAGTGTGTTCTAGATCTTTCCACAGGGGAGCTGGCTTTGTGTGGCAGAAACCGGTCTTTGCTCAGGGACCTTGTGTTCCCTCCATGTGAAGTGTTTGGATCCCATGTGCTTAGGGAAAGAGAAGAGTCAGACATCTATCTCTGCAAAAAGCGACCAGATGTCTTTGAAATCATCTAAATTGTCTCTATTTTTAAAAAAAAAGTTACTCTTTCCATTGCTGGCAGGCAGATATGAGAGTCCAAGTGCCAGGATAACATATCCGGTGTGAAGAAAGATGCCAAAGTGGAGTGTGTGTTGCTTAGCAACCTGGAGACAAGAAGGGCTTGCTGGGGCTCCAGCCAGTCAACCTTCAGGGGACACCAACCTCCTCGGCAGGGGACTAGAAAGCACCCCATCATAGGCCACTCTCCAGCGTCCTCTGTCCCTCTCCTTCCAGATGTCCTTCCCAAGTCTTAGGAAGGACAGCCAAGCAGCAAGTGTGCCTAAGGCTGGGTCCCCGGCCCTCCACATAGGTCCAGCTAACTGCTTCATGGGAGGTTTGCGTGGGACGAAGACATGTCTGGTCTTTTGCAAAGATGATCTTTAATATCTGTTTTACTCTGTACATGGCCATTACTGTTCTTGTCTCTGTCACTATGTGGTGGATGGCTTACTGACTCAGAACCTAATCTCTCCCCTGAAGCCTCAGGTCTCACTCAGTGGGGTTTTGTACTGCTGAGAGCTGAGAAGTCGGGAGTGGGCATTGTGGCTGTCCCCTACACGCATGTTCCTTCCTGTTGGGAATGGCCTGACTCTGGCCCAGTTTCTGCCCTCCTGCCTCTTGGAGGTTCTTTCTTTGGCACAAAAGTGGTTTGTGGTTCAAAGCAGTTAGTGTACACAGTTCCACCCCTAGGTCCTTGCTGGTTCCCTGCTGGTCCCATGAAGTGACTCATGCTATTGTGGTTCCCAGAAGAGCTCTGCTCCTGCATCCAGGGAGATAGCCAGGTATGGCTCTCTTCTCTTCCAGAACACTCCAGACCTGGCAGTGTTGGGGTGAAGCTGAGTGTATGAGAGGAGGCAGGGAGACAGAACACATGTAGGAACACACACGTGGGGCATGACTTCAAATCAAGGCATTCCTGAGGTTTACTGTTTGCTTGAACCTTGAGTTATGTACACCCATCGTTCTCCTTCAATGCTTCAATCAAGTAGAAGCGAGTTTTCTGTAGACTCAAAAATAACGTCCTGGTACAGTAAGACTGACGAAGTATCATCTCCTGTAGGTGTGGCACTCCACACATTGCTTTGTGTACATGATTCTCACCTATTCCGCAAGGAAGGCCATGACATGATATCCCTGGATCTTCTGCTGAAGGAAATTCTAGTTGACAGAGGACTGATCCTGAGGTAGAGCTGGGGTGTGCATCTGGGGCAGAGTTAAAGCACATCTCCAGACTCAGGACGTCAGCAGAGGCCTGCATGGAGCAGGGAGTGTATTTCTGAGCCCTAAGCTGACTGTTGGACCAAGGCCAAAGCCGAGTTTGAAGCACAATCGGTAGTAGGTTCCACGAATGGACTTACTCGGTGTCCTCACCTAACACTGCACGGTCTCCTATGGCCAGACCCTAGCCTGCCTGCAACTGCCCAGCACTCTGACCCTGTGAGAGACAACTTCTCATCCCTAGAAACACAAAAAGGCTTATGAGATCACTCAAGAGTTTCCTGATTTAATGTCTTCCCATCTCTCTCTTCTGACAACACGAATCAGCAAACCCTGGAATGCTAAGACCATTGATACAACCATGATGGGGAATGTCTGGTGAGTGTTATTTTCTGTATGTTAGGAGTATTTTATGGAGGTCTAATGCAAAGGTGAACCCTGAGGCTCAGAGAGGTGGGAAAGGTGGACCAAGGTCACACAGCACGCCTTACCACACATATGGCTGCCATACCTCTTAAAGTCACTTTCTACTGGATACCCTCATTTCTTGAATGAAAAAAAAAACAAAAAGACTACATAAAAATATCAAAGAAAACTGCCCACAAGAGACTAGTACAGCCAGACATAAATATTCCACAGAGACAATTCTGTGAAAGAAAGGATTAATGGAAAATAACAAAGTCCTCACTATGATGATTTATTATAAACAGAGGTGGTATTTCTGAAAAGTTCAGTGGAAACCATTACCTGGACCTAGATTTGGGTTTTTTCCCCTCACATCATACATTACTTTAAGTTCTGGATACATTGGAAAGTAAAATATAGAGTTGGAAGGATTGTTCAGTGGTTAAGATACTTGCCTGCCAAGCCTAATGACCTGGGTTATTATTCCCCAGTATCCAAGTAAGCCAGATGCACAAAGTGTCACATGCATCTGGAGTTCAATTGCAGTGGCTAGAGGCCCTGGCACACCCATAATCTCTGTCTCTATCTCTCTCTCTGTCTCTCTCTCTCTGTCTCTCCTCTCTGTATCACTCTGCTTGCAAATAAATAAATATTTTTTTAAAAAAGGAAAATATAATAATGGAGTCCACAAGATATCTAAAAGAAAATTTATGATTATTTTTGGGGAAATGTTTCCTAAATATTACATCAACAGCAGAACCATAAAAATATAGATTTCATCCTACAAAAATAAGACACATTTGGCTCCGCAGAAAGCTTTCCTTCCCTAGGTGAAGGCAGGAGGATCAGAAGTTCAAGGCCATCCTCCGCTACACAGTGAATTTAGGGTCAGTTTGGGAAACATGAGACTTTGTCAGAGAGTAGGAGGAGGAGAGAGTAAATTTCTTTATATCGTTATTATGCTGAATGAATTAAAATGATAAACCCCTCCCAGTGACGGCTCACAGAAAAGCTTAAACAAATCTCACTGAAAACTACCCTCTACTTCTCAGCTCAAATGTCTCCCTGGATTCCATCACTACTGTCTGGACACTTAGGACTTTCTGTGCTCACTTGGTTTTTGCTTGATGGGATTGAGTCTTTTTTGGGGGGGGGAGGGAGGAAAATATTTATTGAACAGATCCAGGGGAAGTTAAGGAAAAAGGCTGGCCCCCTTTCACAGAAGCAAGCAGAGACAGAGACAGAAGCCCACCACCAGCACCACAAGCAAGCACACTCCAAACTCGGGATTGAGTCTTAAACACCACTGGTCATGCCTGACCATCTCAGGGCTTTAAGGACCCAGCTCAGTACATCATCAAGGTATACTAAATATTTGCTCAATGAGTGAAGTCATGAATGAATTACAATTATGCCCAGTGACCACGATGTTGAAACAGGGAACAATTTCTCAAAGAGAGTCTCTTTAGAGGTATGCAATCACTGGAGCTGTACATTATTATTTTTTAAACTATCTGAATACTGTTTGTAATTCCATGTCATCAAGTGTTGGTAAGAGCAGCTGCATATTTCTTAAGCTCTCACTGTAATTCAACCCTCTTCTGAAGGATAAATAGCAAGGAAATCGATGGCCAGAGGCTGTCAGGCCCTTGCTCTTGGGGGTCTGATAGTGGAAAAAGAAGGTTTTGGACCCAGGTCTTCCTGGCTGATTCGGGACCCTCTTTGCTTATACATCAATTCTCAAATGGGACTTGAAGAGCCCGTGGGGAGGGATGGTGAGGCTCCTGGGCAGCTGGACCAGTGGGTCTCTACCAGGTCCTAGAGGAGCCTAGGCTGGACGGATAGGGTATGGGTCATGACATATCATATCACTAGGAGATGGGGAGCAAGAAAGAGAGCCAACAAAGATGGGTGGGTCTGCCTTTTGACTGTCCACCTGGGTGTCCTGTTTGTGGAGTCTGCATCTCTACCATCTGGGGAGAATTGTTAGAATGGGATTCTTGGAGCATCATGAGGGTAAGGATGAAGACCAACATTCTTACACTCTATCTGGAAAGACTTGATGAAATCTAGAATAATATCCTATCTGTAAATTAATTTAAATGTAACAATTACAGGGCTATGCTAAGTGGATTTCATTTCTATTTTATAATTTAAAACATCAACCTATAATATTGGAATGACAGCAATAATTTGTTATCACCAAATGAAATCAAATCGACTGTACAAGAAAGTCTGAGCACTAGGTAGAGGCCTGTTACCTCCCTTCCCCACCAGCCCTAAGCTCCCCTCAGCTGAAGCCTGCACCCCAGAGCCTTTTTGGTGTTCTGTTTCTGCTAATCCTTGCTAAGAAGAAACTGTTGAGCCAGAGGTTAGCTGATGGGGTCTCAAGGTGTGACCTTTCCCAGGAGTATTTGCATGTTAATAGTGGACCCAACCAGAGAATCCAGGACAGCCTCCAGGTCTCAAATGAAAGAAGTCCTGAAGGTGGACAGGAGGGGTGGGCTGGTCCCAGGGGCCCTGCTGTGTGGGCCATGGTGATTCTGCCCCAGAGCCTGGGCTGGTCTGGGCCTCTCTCCAGCTGCTTTTACAAAGAGGTGATTTGGAGGGGGAAAAAAAAAAGCAATTGTGTTTATCCCCAGGCAAGGATGGCACTGCCAGGGCCCCAGGAGCAATGCCAAGCTCTGAGTCAAAACCCCTCACCCCACCCTACTGGTCTTGATTTGAATGAATGAAGTCCTTTTCTACTTCCTGACCCCAGCACACTTTCAGTTGTAATGTCCAGGAGTCCTTTAAGGCCAGGACTCGCACCCAGGACCTGGTCAACTTCTTCCCAGTGATAAGAACATTTTACTCTTTGCATTTGTTATTTGTCCTCCTTATAATCAGCAAATCTCAAAACCTGTGCTGGAGGTTGGGGAGATGGCTGCACTAATATGTGGGCCAGGAGTTTGGATCCCAGCACCCACATAAATGCTGGATGGCCGTGGTAGCTGCCTGTAATCCCAGCACTCAGGAGGGAGAGACAGAGCACCCTGGTGTGCTAGCTAGCTAGGCTAACTGAATTGGTGAGTTCTGAGTTCAAGTGAGAGACTTTATCTTAGAAAATAATGTAGAGAGCCTTAGAGGAAGACACCCCTAGAAGTTGACCTCTAGCCTCTCCATGGATGTTCCTACATAGGTATTCTAGCCATACACCTGCAGACACATGCTTATGAAAACATAGGTGCACTTTGGTGCAGAGCACACACAAACACACACGCCACAATCAAATTTGTGCCAGATTTTGGAACCTTCATTTTTCGGTTAAACTGTAGGTGAAACAACTGTCTTCCATACCAGGGCCAAAGAGCAGAAAGTAAAATTTCAACCTGGACACATTTATTCCACACAGACATATCTCAGGGTCCTGTGGGTGTGGGGGACAGGGAGGGAGGCATGAGGACAAGACTATTTCCTGTTTGGCTGAATTCATCAAAAATGTCCAAACCCCATACCGAACATTCATCACTAATTAAATCCTAGCACCATAATTCAGAGAAAACAATTACAGCATTTAGAATTTTTAAAGGAACTATTATTGCTGCCTTGGCCCTTTTAAAAATTATGCTCCCCAAAGGACAAAATGTGATCCATTAATATGTATGTATTATTACTTTTTTTTTTGTAACGGGAAGACTGCTGATGTCTGTGAATGTGGACGCATTTATCGGTTGCCGACAGCCGCTTGCTTCGTTGACTTGCAGTTTTAAGTGCAGTATTTTCTAGAATCTAAAAGGCTATAACATTAATTACCTTTTTGCCTTCTGCTGGGCTCCTGCTTGCAGCTGCCCATGCTGCTACCTCTTCCCTGGCCACACTGGGCACAGGTTACCCACCGGAGGGGTTGGGCAGACCCAGGAGGTGGCCACTGTTGGGAAGATCATGGGGTAATTCATGCCATTTTGGACAATTTCTCCCCATTTTTGCCTTTGGTGCAGAGGAATCCATTCTCACTTTTTTTTTTTTTTGGTTGAGGGTTCCTTGTGTGTCCCTTGTCCTGTGTCAAATCTCTGGGCATAAGGCATTCTGGGTTTCCAAGTCCGATCTGTGACTCTTCCATGTCAAATGTCCCCAGCCAAATTCACTTTATTCTTTTTTTAAAAAAATATTTTATTTATTCATTTTCAAGCAGAGAGATAGAGAGAGAGACAGACAGATAGACAGACAGGCAGAGACAGAGAGATAGAGAGAGAGAGCACCAGGGCCACCACCTTGTGGGTCTGGCTGATGTGGGTCCTGGGGAATTGAACCCGGGGCCTTAGACACTGGAAACAAGTGCCTTAACCGCTGAGCCATCTCTCCAGCCCCTCACTTTATTCTTTTTTGAAACAAAAATCTTTTTGTGCCTGTTCTGATGTGTGTGTGTGTGTGTGTGTGTGTGTGTGTGTGTGTGTGCACGCGAGTGTGCATGCATGTGAAGATCTGTGGACAATGTTGGGTGTCAGTCTTTGCCTTCCACCTGACTTGAGGCAGGATGTCTCATTGTTCACCACTGTGATCCTGCAAGCTTCTAGAACCTTCCTGCCATCACCTCCCATCTGGCTGGAGGTGTGCTGGGATTACAGATGCACACACTGCGACATCTGGTTTGACATGGGTCCTGGGGACCCAAACTCAGAGCCTCGTGCTTACAAGGCCAGCACTCTATCCTCAGAGCCAACTCCCCTGTTCCTCACTTCCTTCTTTTGATCATTTAATAGAGAAATTAAGAGGTGAGTTATCAGAATGTGGCATCCAGGACCACGGCCTGAATCCATGAAGACATACTGTGTGCCTGACATGTGTCTACACACGGACGGGTGGGCACACGTGTACGTGCGAGTGTGAGGCTGCAGGCACGCGCATAGGTGTGTGGGTTTCTGGGCGTCTAGAAAGACACAACTCAGAAATTTCCATTCTGCTCTCTGATCAGCCTATTGTCACATGCATTTGGCATTCATTATCTCGGAGCTCCGGCGCCTCTGGGCCTGTGTCCTGGCTACCAGCGATTTGGTTTATAGAGATCATATGGCAGGGAAACAGACCTTGAAAGACACAGCTCTGAGAAGCACACTTGATGGATTTCCTATGATTTGAGTCTGGGTTTATTCTTCCCTGTGGCGGGGCAGACACCCCACAGCACACAGAGCCCGGCCTGCCAGGAGCCCGGGAGGAGAGGGGACATGACAATGAATACACTGTTTTTTCTTCACACATCTCGGATTGCATTTCCTATCTGGGGGAGGGGGTGGGGAGAAAGAAAGAAAAGGGACCCTTGTAAAGGATCCAGAATCCGGGCAGGAAACCACACAGAGTGAAGGCTGCCATTGTCATTAGCAATTAATGTAACCACCAGGGCTGGGAGGGGAGACCTCTGCCAAGGTGTGGGGGAGGGGGCAGGGAGTGGGGGGCTGTTCTCCCCCACTTTCCAGCTGCTGATGGTTGGTTGAAGGGGTGAGGAAGGTACCTCCTTGGGCACTCCCAGGAGACAGACCACAGTATTAACACTTAAAAAAATTATTTTTTATTTTAAAACAAGGTGTCCAGGATCTGATAAATTACAAAATGTCTCTGCCACCCACTTTTACTTTCTGGAACTCCAGGTCTAATTCCTTAGTTCCCCCTTGATCGTTGTGTGTGTGTGTGTGTGTGTGTGTGTGTGTGTGTGTGTGTGTGTGTGAGAGAGAGAGAGAGAGAGAGAGAGAGAGAGAGAGAGAGAGAGAGAGAGAGAGAGAAAGAGTTTTCCCCGGTCTGTTGAAATACATTTCTTTAGTGGCATTTATGGAGTGCCCTCTGTGTGTGCCAAGTTCTTTGGGAGCTGGGCATGAGGCTGGGGTAATCTATAACAGATGTTGGGCACCAGGCATGGGGCTGAGAGCTTTCCGTGGCTACCTCAATGCAGGCGCCGCCACAAGGCTGCAAGACGGGCTTTCTCCTTACCTCGCTTTGAACGTGGCACCGCTGATGCCAGAGTATAATGAACGATGCTCCGGGTCATAAAATCAATGATTCCCCTCTTCAGATCTGTGCTCTTAGGCCTGGCTTAGCCCCTCGAGAAGGCACCATTTAGGAAAGATCACGACAAGCCAACTGCTGGCTACTGGAAGAGGGTAGGGGGGCTGCAAAGAAGCTAAGCTTAGAAGAGACCCTCAGTCTAGGCCTGGGAGGCACTCACAGAAGACTTCCTGGAGGAGGTGACTGGAACATTCTTCCAGTTCTCCTTGGGTCTCTATGATATGTGAGCTTGTTTAAGCCAAAAATAAGCAGAAAGGGAATGTCGCCTTGGTAGCTCACTCGTGTGTGTGTGTGTGTGTGTGTGTGTGTGTGTGTGTGTGTTCAGTCTCTGAACTGTTTGTTTCTGATGTTGTGCTAGTTAAAACCCCCATGGGTTTAGACTGCCAGCATTTCTGCTATAGTCTGAATGGATTCTTTCTGTCCCTCTCGCTGCTGAGTCTCTTCTCTTCTTCAACCCCCTCCTTTGCCCCCCCACCCCAACAAGTCGTCCTTTCTGGTAGTTTAAAAAATGCCACTTTTCATTAATGTGACCAAAATGTCATCAAGTCGTTTAATGCTCTTTAATGTCCTTGTATCGTTTACGTTTTGCGAACAGTGTGGAAATGAATCCCATCTGTGAGTTCAGGAACATCAAAAAAGTTGGACAGGCTATTTAGACGTGGTACTTCACATCGTATTAGTGTGTACAATGTCAGGGGGCCGAGCCAAGTGCTGCCTGTTCAGACCTCGGTAGGCCCCTTCCCCGGCCCGGGAGTGACAGATCACTTACTTCTGGAATTCAGAGTCAATCATGGCTACAGAGGCTGGAAGGGAGCCCAGAGGCCCCAGGAAAAGTGTGAAGCCTAAATAAAAATGAGAAAGGATTCAGGAAAATCTTTCTCTTCCTTCTGGAGGCCAGGATGCTCCAAACAATAGATTTTCCATCTTGAGCGAGAGGCTTGGTTTTATTGCTATCTGCCTTCTTTAAAAGTAATTAACTAGCCTGTGTCTCTCCTGGTCTGCTCTCCCCCTCCCAAGCTCTGCATTCCCTAGGGAAGGCAGTTTTGGAGCTAAAATTAAGTTGGCAGTTTTAAGGAGACTATTACAAACTCCATTTCACTACCACATCAAGTTTGGAGCTGGTAGAACACAGTAAACAGGAGCTTTCAGGGCTGGGGAGATGGACCAATCAGTAAAGTACTTGCCTTATAAACACAAGGACCTAAGCAGCCCTGTCAAAAAGCTGGGCTTGGTGGTGTGTGCCAGGAATCTGAGAACTGGGGAGGCAGAGAGAGGCGGATCCCTGGTCAGCCAGCCTGGCTGACTTGATAAACTCCAGACCAATAAGAGACTATCTAAAAAAGAGGTAGGCATCTATCCTCAAGACTCCTCGTTTCAGCACAGAGACGTCTGCACTACCATGTTTATAGCGGCTCAATTCATAATAGCTAGGAATTGGAACCAACCTAAGTACCCATCGCTAAAAGAATGGATATCAAAAATGTGGTACATATACACCACGGAATTGTACTCAGCAATTAGGGAAAATGATATAATGAAATTTAAAGAAAAATGGATGGACTTGAAACAGATCATACTCAGTGAACTCACACAAGAACAGAGAGACAAGAGCTACATATTCTCCCTTATCTGTGGCCCCTAACCAGGTTAAACCGAAATGTAAGTAAATATGACTAGTGACTCTGGTGAGAGGCAAAGGGGACAGAAGGAAATGGAGACAGGTGTGGAAGCAACAGAGGAGGGGATGGTCACATACCTAAACTAACAATAATCTGACTCCATAGAATCCTATCTTCTGAACAACAAGTTCCAGAAGCAGATGGGACCTCAAAGTGGGGGAGGGTGGAAACCTACGTATGGTACAAAGGACGCTGTCCTCTGGCTCCCAGACCCAGTAAGTAGTTTCCTCCCACAATGAGCTGTTGATCAGAATGACCCACAGGGTCCCTAAAATAAGACAAACTTTTGTCATGGCCCTTGAATATCCACCTCAGGCAAAAGATAAGACCCTATTGCTGAAGATTCCATGGACTGATGTCACACAACACTGAGAGACCCTGCTGAATCCAGAATCGAAATCGGCTCCCAGAAGGGCAGCCTGGGTAATGCCGGAAGGTGTCACACGAGCTGCCAGGGGAACCAGACCAACGATATCCTGACTGAGCAGGAGGCATCTTCAAGTTACACCAACCGATGGCCTGAAAGTGCAGAACACACTGCTATATGGTACAGACAACCAAGAAGTGCCCATCTGTGCAATAGTGGCGCCTAACCAAGGTGGGTAATCAACAGCTGGCTAAGTGGCCATGAGATCCGCTCAGAGGCAGGGAACCCCTGACTGGTATGGGACCCAAGGCAACCTTGAATGAGGACCAAGAACCCCATCTCCCTGGGGAAGTCTTCACTAACCATAGGTCCTCAGAAAGGCCACACCCTCCAAACTCTCACCAACCTAGCAATATTTGCCTCAATTGACCAATAATAATCTCACTCTCTGTTGGAGACTCTGTATCTTTCAGAAGGCAACCAGAACCGGGGACAACGGAACTCCACCAAAGGGACCTGATGTGATGGGGGACACCCAAGCAGGAGACGATCCATGTAGAGCCCAAACACAACCTCTAAGGAGTTGGCAGATAACCTATGGAAGGACAATGGAGAGAGGCACCAAGGGTGCCCAAAACTGTCCAAAACACAAATTTAGAGACTTTTACAAACCTAGTAACTATGGAAAATTTGAATTCACCCACTATGACTCAGGGAAATTTGTGGAAGAGGGGACGGAAAGAATGTAAGAGTCATGGGAGGGAAAATAACTAATGCCTAAAAGGGAATTCCATCATGGATTCAATGGCTTTATCTAATAACCTATGATACTGAGCATATTGTTGTATTAATTTAATACAATGTATAATTTAAGCCAATAAAAACGTTTAAAAATTAAAAAAAAGAGGTAGCCAGGGCCGATGAGATGGCTCAGTGCTGAGAGTGCTCACTGTGGAAGCGTGAAGATCTGCGTGAGCTTGAGCCCCAGCACCTACAGAAAGATCTGCGTGTGGCTTCACATACCCGTAACTCCAGCTGAGGGATCAGAGGCAGGAGGATTCATGGAGCCCTGGCTGGCAGCTCCCTGGTTTGCCCCATCTAAACTGAAAACGGGGTGCATTCCAGGCTCAGTGAGAGACGCTGTCTAAAGGAAATAAGGTCGAAGAACAATAGAAAAAGATACCCAGTGCCCTCCTCTGGCCTCCACACATGTGTGCGTGCAAAGGGCAAGTCTGTCTGCAAACACCCATTCATGCACCATGTGCCCCACACACTACACACACACATACACACACACACACACACACACACACACACACACACACACACACACACACACCCTGGTGGAGGCATATCTGAAGTTGTCCTCTGGCCTCCATATGCAGACGCACGCATGTGCACATGTACCTGCACGCACACACACACACTCAAGCACTCACACAGGATCATTAATTACTTACGTAATAAGGGGCTCTCTGGGACTCTGAGGGGGGGGTCTGGCAGCCTAAATACAATGTGCTGGCCTCACAGGATACTTTTTAAAAAATATTTTATTTATTCATCTTCAAGCAGAGATACAGAGAGAGAGAGAGAGAGAGAGAGAGAGAGAGAGAGAGAGAGAGAGAGAGAGAACCAGGGCTGCCACCTTGTGTGTCTGGCTTATGTGATTACTGGGGAATTGAACCTGGGTCCTTAGGCACTGGAGGCAAGTGCTTTAACCGCTGAGCCATCTCTCCAGCCCCCTCACAGGAGACTGTATGTAGAGCATCCTGTGAGGGAGCTTGCTGGGCTTGCCCTGCGTGGGCCTTCACTTCAGTTCCCCTACTTTCCCCATAAGGAACCTGTCTCTCACTCCTGCAACATGAGGACACTCATTGCATCAATCCACTTAAAAGGATCTATTTATTGGGTGTGAAGGTATACACTCACGCCTAGCCTTAGTAGCGATCAGTGAAAGGTCCCTATGACTGGTGTCTTCTTGTTGCTTTAATCTGGTCGTCTAACCTCACCTGCACCATGCCCCCCCCCCCAGGTTAGTGCTACCAGAGTCCCCAACCTCCTTTCAGCTGCATTCAAGCTCATTCAGGCACTTTTCTGGCAAGGACAGAAGCTGTGGTGGGGGAGGGAGGGTCCCTTGACTCCAAGAGCCTGGCTTTTCTCCAGCTCTGGAGGAACCCCCTCATTCTAATGTGAAATCTGTGGCTTTTTGTTTCCGAAAAACAAAAGCTTCTATTCTTTCCCCAGACTCATTGTAGCTGAATGGCTAATCATCCACCTTTCTGGAGGCCCCCAGGCCCTGCCAAGAATATAAGCCCCTCTCATTTTGCATTTGCTTAAATCTATATCATAAGATGTATTCATGGCAAATGTAAACATAAGCATATAACTTCTGATGGTTGTCTCACACTCCTCAAGACAAGGTCATTCTGCCTTAACTTTTGAATTAAACAAATACAACTATTCCCTTGGTAGAGACCATTTCCTTCTAAGTTCTCACAGAATGAGCCGAGAATCCAAAGGCCACTTGTGCTAAGACAATCTTGAGTTAGATATGGGGGACCCGGGACCTGTGAAGGCAGCTTACCCTGAGACCACTGCTCTGAGAACACCAGGTTTTACAACCGGCAGATCTGGAGCTAAGGGCTGAGTTACATACTAGAAACTTCCTTGACCCCACTACCTTCTGTTTTAACTTTAATGACACTGTTGATGGCTGGGGTGATGGTTATAACGGTGGAAAGCACAGAGCCAGGGGCAGAAGCTATGGGTGCAAATCCTGGCTCTGTCACCACTTACTCCAAACAAGCCACTCACCTCACAAAGCTTACACGGGTGTCTGCTTCAAAGAATTATTGTAAGGACAGATTGAATTAGTCAGGCAATTGGTCTAGTACCTGACAGATAGCACATACTTTGAATAAATTGATCAGCTACTATTCTCCCTTGAATAGTTCAATATCTCCCTCACACTCTGCCGAGAGTTCTCCGGGAACAAGAGCTTTGCAAACAAGCCCAGCCCCCAGAAGATCCTCATTGACTGTTGAATTCCTCTGAAGGAAAATTAAAGATGTTGAACTGTATTGTGACCCACCATACAGGAAATTTGTATGCTCGGCTCTGGAAGGAAGTTGTTGGAGAAGATATCCACAGGGTTCACTTAGCACTGTTGCTACTTCTGGAAGTTAATAAGACTTTGAACATCAGTTGACTGTCTCAGTTTATGGCTCACCCCATGGTCAGTGTCTGGATTTAGTTCTTTTCTTCCTGGCTTATGCTAATTAGAGAACTATTCCACCAATGTCCACTGAGTGTTATGTGGATGGCCCTGCCCAGTCCAGCCTCATGCTGTGGGAGACAAGCATTATGAATCAGACTGACCACTCAGATAACCTGTCATTGGCCATTGGAACAGCTGAGCACCTGAACCAACTTGGTCTTTCCTCAGGGTTTAGTGTCCAATGACAGAGAGAGGGACTTTCTCTTTCCTTTGGGGTTGATAGCTGGTCATGGGCACATACTGACTGACTTTTCTGAGGCCACTCCTACTCTTCAGATGCCTGTAAGAACCTTACATAGCAAGGGATTGAAGACCCCTCTCAAAGTAAAATGGAGAGGAAGGAGGAAGAAACCAGGGCTCTTCATTATGGCAGCTGTCATGGTGTGATCCAGGTGTCCCCCACAAACAAATGAATGTGCTCTGAGTGATCGATCCTCAGCTGATGGCAGTTTGGGTTTTACAACCTTGCTGGAGGTGTGTTGTTGGGGGCAGGCTTATGGGGTTATAAGCCAGCTTCCCCTTGCCAGTGTTGGGCACACCTCCCTGCCATTGTTTGCAGTGCTGTGGCAGAGGAGATGTCCACCCTCTGCTCATGCCATCGTTTTCCCTGCCATGACGGAGTCTCCCCTTGAGTCCATAAGCCAAATAAACCCATTCCTCCCCAAGCCGCTTTTGCTTGGGTTCTTTCTGCTCAGCAACAGAGTAAGTTGACTACAACAGCAGCTAACCTAGCTCAACCAATACAAACTCTTTAGGCTGCCACAGGCCATCGTTGAGAACCTCTGCCTTTGGGCAGCTTAGAAAGTCCAAGGATTCCCAAGCCACGGAGTCCCTGGGAAGCTCCACCAGGACTCTGTGGTCTGTCTTCCTGTGGGCATCCTGGACCCTCAGTGAAGTCATTTGCACATCTGTAGCATAGTGGGCAGAGCTAGTTAGTTGGAATGAAACTCATCACTGTTCACTGGCGTTTCTTCCTCCTCTTCCTTGTGTCTGTGCTTTGGGTGGAGCCACTCCTACATGGCTCAGAGGTTCTTGGGCTCTGAACATCAGAGGGAGTGATGGTCACCAGTGCCCTCCATGCAGACAACCAATGTTTGAGGTTTCTGGCTCTCAAATTGTCTGATATGGAAGACTCCTTTCATAAGTCCTTACCCTTAGGTTTCAAAAAATCAAGTTTGGGCTGGAGAGATGGCTCAGTGGTTAAGGCACTTGCCTCCAGTGCCTAAGACCCTGGGTTCAATTACCCTGTACCCACATAAGCCAGGCCCACAAGGTGGTGGCCCTGGTTCTCTCTCTCTCTCTCTCTCTCTCTCTCTCTCTCTCTCTCTCTCTCTCTCTCTCTCTGCTTGAAAATGAATAAATAAAAAATATTTTTTTAAAAAATCAAGTTTATCCATTACCATTCAAATAAACTCCATATTTAATATTGATTAAATAATGCTGACTATATATACATATATATATATATATATAATTGATATAATTTCAAACCAGGCAAATTTCAGTTAGACTAGGTGGATTTAACTATAGTAGAAAGGGTCTTTTATTTTTATTCACTTGCAGTAAGAATCAATTATTGTTAGAATTTTCAAATGAACGAAATCCTTTACTCTGACCTAAAATCTGCCCTCTACGACTGCCGTATGTTCTACTGTGGGTGCTCACTTTAGTTACCTGGTCCTTTGAGTGAGTAGGACACAGGAGTCTCAGGTAGAAGACACTTTGGATACTCACAGTGTGCCCATCGTGGGACAGTTTTTCAGTATAGAGCTTGTGACTCATCTCCAAACCCTTGATGGACACTTGAGTGATCAAGGACCACCGAGTTTCAGATATTTAAGGTGGCTCTTAGCTTCTAGAGATGAGGCGTTAAGGGAGGTCAACATCCCCCAGGCAGCCACATGGACCCAAACTTCAATACCCACCCTAACAAGGCTCTGTGCTAGGGAGTGGGGTGTAAGGGCTTAGGAAGGTGTGTGTGTGTGTGTGTGTGTGTGTGTGTGTGTGTGTGTGTGTGTGTGTGTGTCCATACCTCCTGGGTGTTTGTATCCAGGCGTTGGTTTTCTCATGACTCTTGCTTGGCTATAGGTTTTCACTATTTCCATCAGCAGAAGAACTCCAGAAGCCATGCTGTGACTTCATGTCAACCGATGTTGAAAGGGACCATAAGTCACCTTCCTTTTAGAAATGAAGCTGCTGGATAGGAGGAGCTCGGGAGTTCAGGAGCTCTGACTTGCCAAAAGTTGGAGACCAGTGCAAAGAGAATAGCCTTTTTCCTGGGGCATCTGGTCCTAACTTCTGTATTCTTTCAGCTTCACTGAATGGTAAAGAACGAGGGGCCACTGTGACCAGTGAGTCCAATTTGCTCAGACAGTGTGAACTGAGGTTCACAGGGCCTGGGCCTAGGACTGCACTTATCTGGGGGAAGAACCAGGCTTAGCAGCCAAGTCTCCCGATTCCAATTCCAGTGTTCCTAAAGAGATGAGAGATAGCTGAGAGATTTGTTCATTCATTCATTCACTCACTCATTCAACCATCCAATCTGAACTCCTATCATAAATAAGGATTCCTTGCCCAAGGCTTTCTCCAGCCACATCCCATTGGCTAAAACGACACTAAGTGGAGTCAGTTCGTGGTTGGATACCCAATTCTCTCCTATCCTGACTCGTGTCTCCTTCCAGATACTTTCTACCTAATACCCTTCATGTTGAATGGGCATCTCATCTCTCTTCTACCCAGAGGGCTCTTGTTGAAGCCAACCACACTTATTTCCTCGGTTGTGGAAGTCCTCACTCACTCCTCTTGTGGGAGATGAGGAGGAAGAGACCCTTGAGACAGGATGAGGCATGCCCACCATGAGCTCACACACCCTTTTCAAACTCCTCCCTCATTGGGGCTTTACCCTGCCTCCAACACAATTTTAAATTCTAACCTGGCTGGAAGCATTTTCCTGCTTGGCTCTGGACAAACATGGGTTCAAGGTGGTGAGTGCTCCCTTCCCTCCGATCCTTCTGGATCGGAGGGAAAGAAAAATGCCTCTATAATGGGATCATGGGTCTTATTGTTTGATCTTCCTTAAAAGTATATATCTCGTTTTTTTTCCCCCTTTTTGGTGAATTTTTTATGAACATTATCAGACCACGTGATAATGGGATGCCTCTCTTTTTTACTCTTTTTCCCCAATGGAATAAATTTAAATAAAACATGTGGTGTTTGTTAAAAAAACAAAACAAAAAAAAACCAAAAAAAAAAAAAACCCTCTATCCATGTCGTCCGTCAATTCTTTTGGCTTACATATGATAAGAACTCAGATGGAGTAAAGGAGTGGAGGCCGAATTTTGGCTACCCACTCCTGCTCTACCCCATTCACGCTTCTCCCCTCCCCCCACAAAATCCCTTGGCAGACCCACTTGGGAGGCTGAGATAGAAAGATCACCATGAATTCCAGGTTAGCCTGGGCTATACAATGAGTTCCTGCCTCAAAAACAAACATTTTGAAATTGTACCCTACAAGAACATCCATATATATATATATATATATATATATATATATATATATATATATATATATGTGTGTGTGTTATTTTGTGCATTCAATCAATACATTTGCGTATGGGACAAAAAAAGAATGAAACAAAACGGAAATGAAAACAGCCTTTCTCCAGTCCAAGCGATCCTCCCCACTCCCTGTCTAGTGCTCCCTGGTCCGTGCTCACTGCTGTCTGCTTTTGCTCTGGCCCTGGGGAAGTCTCCGATCCTCTGCAAATGTTGATTGAGTGACTTCTTTCCCTTGTGGAAGAGACCCCAGTGACTCCCAAGACATTCAGAGCTGCTCAAGACTCCTCCATCCCTTGCCTTTTCTCTTGCCCTGGGGGATCTTTGCACTTGCTGTTTCTTCTGACTGAAAAGCTTTTCCCCTGAGAGTCACGAGACTGGTTCCCACCTTCCATTCCTGTCTCTGCCTAATTGTAACTTCCCATAATGTGAAGCTCATTTCCATGACTTTATTTTTCATCATACGTTTAGATTACTTGGCCTGACACTGCATGTTTATTACATCATATATTTTTGGGTTCATTTCCTGTCATCCCAACTATATCTAAGACTTCATGAAGGCAAAGACTTGAGTTTTTCTAATGTAACTATTCCTAGTATTTAGAGCAATGCTTGCAGAAACATAGATATGCAATAGTGCTTACAGAATGAATGAATGAATGAGTGAGTGAATGAATGAGTGAGTGACTCAGTACCTTGAACCAGTATCTGCCTCTTCAGGATGGGATGGACCAAGCTCTTGTGCCTAAGGTACAATGGTAGGTTCTAGAATCCCAGAGGAAGGGCAAAGAGATGATGGGTGCATGACTAGCAGTCTGTGCTGCATCAACCACGACCCATGTCTGTGATGACAGTCATTGGGCACTTTGGAGATGCTCCCCATGTTTTGTTTTGTTTCCATCAAGCAGTTAAGTAACAGGAGGGTTTGCTCAGGCTCAGCCAAGAGGGAGCACGAAGTGTCTTCTCTCCGGGCTCAGAGCAAGGCGAAGGAATGAGTTGTGACTTCCTAGGGCAGCAGGAACTCAGGGCTGGGCTCCATTTGTTATCTGCCCTGGTGACAGGCTGGTCCCTAGTGATATCATCCGAGCATCTACAGGCTCCTCTGCCAGGAACCCACTAACTGGAAATGACGTCTGCACCCCTTCCCTGCAAAGTGACTGAGGCACTCAGCAGACACATCCCGCTGATCCCTGTCTGGAGCGCATCTCCCTGCCTACCTGGAAGTCTTCTGGCTGGCACTTTGGCAAACAAAGAGGCGTTTGAGAGGGAATTAAGCTGACTTTAACAGATAGCCTCAAAGTGTTTCCCAACACATCGTTGCTTGCATTGAATTATAGGTGCTAATAAAGCTGTCAGAACCCTGGCTCAGGAACGGGATTCAAGCTGAAAGATCCCGGGGCATGATGGGGAGTCATCTGGCTCTGGAAAGTCACTCCCTGGCCCAGCTGGAAGCTCACACATTCATTTCAAGGCCAGGAAAAACCTGGAATTACCCAGCCCAACTGTACTCACTGCTGAGTGGACCAAAGACTCACATGGTCTTAGAACAGGAAGCACTGATTACTCCTGCTCAACTTCTCTCCTACTGGCCCAGAACTGTTTTTCCAACTACATGAAGATGAGTCCTCACCTCACTCCACTTTCATCTGAACCTTGTTCTGACAGGTAAGGAACTGTTAACTGTTACCTTCTCCTTATTGGAACAAAACACTTGACCAGAAAGTGTATGGAAGGAAAGGGTGAATTTCAGCTTTCAGTTTAATTTATTTTTACTTATTTATTTGCATTAGAAGAGATAGAGAGAAGAGATGCAGAGGATAACGGGTGTGCCAGGGCCACTAGTTGCTGCAAACAAACTCCAGATGCATGCACCACTTTGTGCATCTGGCTTTATGTGGGTACTGGGGAATCAAACCAGGTCTTTAGGCTTTGCAGGCAAGCAATCGCCTTAACTGCTGAGCCATCTCTCTGGCCCCTTATTATTTTTAACTTTAAAAAAATTTCTATTTATTTATTTTCATCAGCTTACAGTTTTAAAAGGAAGCCTCATCATGGTAGGGAAAGCATGACAGGCCCAAGCCGAAAGCATGGGTCATATGTCCACACCAACAGAAGCAGTTCAAATGAGGTAGCCCTGAGCACCCAGTGGATTGGACTAATAACCCTCAAGGATCACCCCCAGTGCCTTCTCCAGTAAGGCTGAACCCAAAGGCCCCACCAGCTGGGGATTGAACATGAGGCTTCATCACAGCACATGAGGCTATGGGGGACATCTCACATTCAAACCACCCCAGGCACTCTTGGTTCCTGACAGCATCGTGAATCTTCACAGCCATACTTCCTCATAGCCACAGTGACAGTCCCATCAACTGCGGCTAATGTCCACTCACCATCTGCATCAGGACCCTTAGACAGGTTTCTTTAACATATGAGTGCTAGATACTGTGGTTCTGTGGATTCCTTGGGGAGTTGCAGCGTGTATCAACTCCCTGTTTGTCCACATTGCTGTGTGGACAGAGTCTTGGGATGGTGGTGAGCCGACCAGAGGAAGAGCTCTCGGGAGGCAGTTTCCGTGAACAGCTCATTTATTATGCAGAAAAAGGTTGTTTTTATAGAAGAAAAATCAGAGGCAGAGGCATAAGCAGCAAGGGGATTGGTAGGGGCAGGGTAGTCTGTGGACGTCTCATGAAGGGATTGGCAGGGTCCAGTAACCTGTCGATGCTTGGTTTGCATAGATAAGTTGAGGGGACTCTCTCAGCTCCAAGTGGTGGGAATTCCATGTTTTAAGGCATGTAATGGATGGCGGTGGCTGCAGAGGAGCTGTGACCTTTAAACTTTTTATTGCCTGGGCTGCTTAGCTGAGGTATGTGAGCTCCAGTAAACTCAGGCCTTAAGGTGCCTGGGCTTATCAGGGTTTGTTGAGGCCTATCAGGGACTGGAGTTTTTAGGATAAAGGAAGGATACTGCTGTGGCCAAACTCCCGCCAGTCTCAAATATGAGATTATAGGGGTTTCAGGCCAGCCTCAACTTTCCTTTAACCCTATGTTCTCCATGCCTCTCATCAGGGTCCCACAGGATACTAGAGTCATTCTAGCTGAAGAATGAAAAAAATGAGAATATTTCTTCCTTGGATCAAATGCAGAAGAGATACTTGCAAAATCAATCATTGCTCCTCATATAGTTTATTGAATCATGAAGCGGAAGAGTCTTCAGGAAGCATTCCCTTCAGGATAGGCTCCATCTAGATGCTCAGATAATGTGGAGAAGTTTGTTTTATTTCTCAGTGTGTGTATATACTGAATGAGATGCCTTCCTTCTCAGGGCAACTGAGATCCTGGCAAGACCTCCTCTAACACTAATAGCTCCTGACTAACAATAAAGGCAGCTCAGCAAGGCTGATAGAAGGAGACTCCTTTACAGCTAAGGAGAGGGACCAGTGAGTACGAGTGATTGCAATGCAAACAGGAGGACCTGAGTTCTCTGCCCACACCCACATAGTAAGCTGGGCATGGCTGTGTGTGCCTGTAACTCCAGCACTGAGCTGGGGTGGAGACAGGAGGATTGCTAAGGGTTTTGATCAACCAGTCTAACTGAGAAATCCCCAGGTCCAGTGAGAGACTCTGTCTCTGGAAAGTAAGGTGGAAGAATGTTAGGGAAAGACACCTGCCATGTCCTCTGGTCCTGCACACAGGTCACATGCATCTGCAAACATACACACACATGCACGTGTGTGCACGCAAACACCACATACTACACGCGCACACTCACAAGAGCCTCTGTTGTGTAGTAGTTATGATCAAAGGCTCCATTTGTGAGTCTTACTAAGTTCTCTTGAGTCACATGACCATCTCTGACGGGGGAGTGAAGAAGCATTCTCATTGGCAGGGCTTGAATCACATGTTTCTCCTGGAGATGGCTGAGCTGGGAATAGTGTGATTTCAATCAGATTGACTTCCAGTGGGACAGTGGGAACTCCACAAAGCCATTTTAAATATGGCTCCTGATTGTGCTTTGGCTGCGAAACATGCCAGGTAGACTCACATACTTCAGCACTTGGTCTCCTGCTGGAGGAGCTGTTTTGGAAGGTTGTGGAACCTTGCTGAAAGGCCCATGAAACGATGGGCCTTGAGGTCTTATAACCTAGTCCCACTTTCTCTCTGCTCTCCACTTGCCGACTGAGGATGCTGTCACCAGCTACCTTGTGCTCTCATCACACCTTCGTGACCATGATGGACTGTACCCCGTTTCCCCACCTCTCACAGGTGTCCCCAGCTCATAGAGGTGCTTCAAGCCAGGAGAAGCCCCCTAGGAGCATCTGTGTTAGAAGCCAGGGTAGACAAGTCCTGAGGGTCTGCAAGCAGCTCAGTTGAATTCTCATGCTGACCCTGTTTTCCTACTTGGGGTTGGGGTGAAGGAAGGACATTTTATTTTTGTTTTTCCAACAATCCTATAAAGAAGATGTCTGGCACTTCGGAAATAACTCAGTTGGTGAAGTACTTTTCTTTCAAGCATCAGGACTTAAGTTTGATCCCCAGAACCCACTTAAAAAGGCAGCTGTGGTGGTGTGTGCCTTTAACCCCAGTGCTGGGGAGGTGGGCATGGAAGGTCCCTGGGACTCACTAGCTATCCAGTCTAACCTACTTGGCAAGCTCCAGACCCATGAGATACTCTGTCTCTCAAAAGGTGACATTCCTGACAACACCTGAGGTAGTCCTCTGGCCTCCACATGCTTTGTTGTACATGTGCACACACACACACACACACACACACACACACACACACGCACGCACACACACACTCATCTGCTCATCTGCATTCTAACTTTTTATTTCTTTTACTAGTCTTCTTAGAATGTATGCATCTTTTACTTAAATTTCATTCTCTTCTATGAAGTTCAAAGTACTAGAGACTTCTGAAAGGGGCTGGGGTCTGAACAAATGATGACACAGAGAATTCAGTCGAGGGCCTACTGACCTGCCCTGAAATCCTGGCTGCCCCATGGCCTGTGCTCCCGGACTTCCAGCTCATAGTCATCCCCACATACTGGGACTGAGAGTGGAGGTCCTCGGACAAAGGAGAGGAGAGCATTGCCTTTGAGCCCAGAAACAATACGGCTTATTTACCCTCAGCCCTCACATGCCTTTTGCTTTCCCCACTAGACGTGAGCTCATGGAATCTGTTCCACGTTCCTTTCCATAGATTTTCCTGTTCCTGTCATCAGGTCAGAACCGTCACAGAGAGGCATTCATCAGGAGCACCATTGGGTGGTAATAGGATAATTGTGCAAGTCCTCGTACCACAGAGATGATCCCTAGCATCGCTTTAAGAATGTACAGAGGCCACATTTACGTTTCAGGCAGCCTTTGAAAAGCCTGGCATAGGTCCCCAGCACTGCTTTCCTTCCCGCAGCGTGATGTGAGAACGCTGTTACAGTGCGGGCCTTGTTTCAGCACAAGCCAGGCACTGTGCACCGGGGAGGTGGATTACTGCCCAGATGACGGGCGGAAATCCTCGGCAGGGATGGCGTGGGTCTCTGCAGGCTCAGTTCTGTGCATTACTGTAATGTCGGCTACCCACAAACCCCATGGCTCTCTCTGGGTGTGAGGAGCGGCTGAGTGTGCAAGGACACAGAACATATGGCTGGTTTCACTCGGGATCTTCATGTTCAAGACTCTGCTTTGGGACCTGTCTTGTCCTCTGCACTGATGGTCTAGTGTTGAATATATACTCAACAATACTATGTACATATAATAGATGTTGTATATTGTATGTATATTGTAGAATATATATTGTTCGGTTATATACATATATTATTGCAGAATATGTATTATGTATATATGTATATATAATATATATGTTCAACAATATTATGTCTATATTATATATATTGTGTGTATTCTTGAATATATATATTCAAAATATATGATTGAACTAGACAAAGGTGCATTTATATACCATTGGCATATGTGCCAATGTATGTATCAGGGAAAGTTAGACAAATATGCATATATGTATAGTACTGGCCTGCCTATGTGTATATGATTTATATAAACATATAGAGAGACAGATATGCATATATGTATATAATATATGTGTTTTACTTATCTGGATCATGTATATGACAGAAATATATATGTGTTCATTGGCATAGATGTATGTGAATATTATAGATATTGGAAAAAGGGACAATATATGTGTATTAAATGTATATATACATATAAATTCAGAAATAGAGACAGATATATATATATATATGTATGTTATATGTATATCATATATATAAACATATATGTGTTTTCTAGGTATATATGAGAAAGAAATACATATGTGTATCTATTGGCATATATATGTGTTATATTAGATAAAGGGACAGATATGCATATATGTATACCATTGGCATATAGGTGTGTGTTATATAGATCAGAGAGAAATAGATACATGTATGTGTCACTGGCATATATGTGTGTTATTTATAGAAAGGCATGCATATATGTATGCCATGGGCATGTATGATATATATATATATATGGGGCATAGTTGTATATTATTGGCATGTTGTGTGTGTATACACACCCAGATAATCAAGGGGGAAACGAATTTTTATTGTCTACCAACTTTGAGTGTTTGAGAGTAGCTGCCCAGAACCCTGGGTGGAGAAAGGTTCTGAGGCCACGTCCTGACTCAGCAGGATGAAGCTCCGTGATGGCCAAGGACGCATGTCAGGAACTGTGGGCAAACACATCTACTAGCTCCTGTCTTTGCCTGGCACATTACCTTCTTATGAAGACTACTATGGCGTAGCTTCCTGCCTTTTTCCACTCTGCTCCTATCTGTTAGGAATCCCACCCTCTTGAACATCTGCTAGTAGTCTTTCTTATTAAAGAAACCATTGCAACTTGCAGTTTTTGCCTAAGGCTATACTGGTATGTCTTTCTTTCTTCACTGCCCCATGGCTTCGGTCAGCTCCGGTGCCAGCATTTCTTTCTAACTTCAGTTGGAGACCTGCACTCTCTCAGACAACTGGGAACAAAAGCTGTGATGCCAGAAATCAAATCACACTGCTCTTTATATTTCCATGCCTTTGGCTCTAAGAACAACGACCAGGTTCCCGGAATGGCTTAGCTCCTTGAGTCAAGTCTATTTTACAGATGAGACATAGGACCAGATCAGAAATGCCAAAGTCACCCCAAAGGTCAGAAACACTGCCTCCACCTCCGTATGTGAGATCCTGGACATGAGGGCTGGAAGGCCTCTCCAGGGTGCTTAGCTTAGCTCTGTCACCAGGAGGCTTTGAGTGTGAGGACTAGCTAAGGTCTGCTTGCTACTTCCTGGACTGAGGCTCTGATGTTCCAGTTGGTAAGTACAGCTTGATTGTGAGCCATTGAAAATCATCTTTGGAAATAACATGGGAGGGAATACTGAGCAAATAAATACAAATTGGTCCACCCAACCATCCAAGGAAAATTACTGACATTAGCCTAGGGATAGAAGAGTCTACAAAATAGGCAAAAATTCATGTCCTTGTGCAGTTTTAACTTGAGGCATTTATGTGTGTTTAGGTCTGCCCTTGTTAAGGCCTTAACAAACTGTATGTAATAGTTAAAATTTTAATTATACCCATTTTTCAGAAGAAGATGGACCCGGAGAAGTTAAATAGTTTGTCAAGTGTTGCATCTAGAAGGTGGTGGAGGTGTGACTGTAAGCCACATCCCTTTAACCAAGATTGCCACATGTTTAAGGTGGAAAATTGAGACTCAGAAAGGCCATCAAATCAAGGCCACAATGGCTGTTTGAAGAGCAAGGATTGGTTATCTGACTCTTGGGCTAGGTTCTTTTCAGGGCAACAGTCCGTGTTTTCTTCCCAAGCTATGGGACGGATTGGGGCAGACATATGCATGGTACCATGGCTTGTAAGATCTGAGAACACATCATTGTAGAGACATGAACTGTTTGTGTCTCACACGGGCGAGGCGGTGGGAGGGTGGGGAATAGACTTCCAACACACCAAATAACACACTCATTGGCTCAAAGACCACAATTATGTCGAGTTCCAGAAATGATGAGTGATCCAGACAGACCTCTGCTGTTGGTCAGCAAATTATTGGCTCAAGTGTTGTCATTATTAAATGCAAAAGGGAAGAGAGAGAGAGCGAGAGAGAGAAAGAGAGAGAGAGAAGAGAGAGAAAGAGAGAGAGAGAGGAGTGGAGCACGCACAAGAAACTCAAACACTTAGTCTGAGATAATTGATCCAAAAATTATGGGTTCTAAGAAGGCCAGTCACTGCTTAAATTTAGATTTGGACTCAACTCCTGTCACTCCACACAAATGACTCCTGTTTCCTGGACACCCACTCAGCACACACAATCGGCCCCTCAGTGCTGCCAGCCCGAAGGAACAAAGGGGATTTTGATTCTGATTATTTTTAAACTTTAATGACAAATCCTTTCCTTCTCTACATTAAAAAATAAAGGCTGTGCACAGCGCCATTAAGGGACTTGCTCGCTGTTGCTCGATTCTCTGAGGCACTTACGTTGTTTAAATTTTAATTTCTGGGTTGAAATTTTTATTGAAAACATCACTATCTTTCTAAACAACAACAAAAAAAAGTTTTCTGCTCTTGTCACTGGGCTGATTTTTTTTTTTTAAAAACCTGCTTCTCACTTTGTCTCAAAAGGAGGCCTTCCTGCTTCTCCAGGGACTCTGTGTCTCTGGGATGCCAAGCTCTGGTGAGTCCTGCCCCAGCCAAGTGGTTATCATCCCCATGGTTGTTATTTTATAATCCAGTTGGTCTTAGGGACAGGCTGGGCACTGACATATTCAAATCCTAGGTCACTCCAGAGCAAAGTCATTTTGTAATGATGACAATGACATTATAACAGGAACAATGACATAATATTTCCCCAAGTACTTCGAAGGTAGAAATTCTTTCCCTGTGTGTGAGGGCAGGCTCACACCTACCGCAGTGTACACGTAGAGGTCACAGGTCAACTCAACTTGGATGCTGTCTACTATGTTTGAAGTGGGGTCTGTTATAGTTCAGTATTGTTTTCACCTGGTTAGCTGGCTGGAGCATGAGCTTCTGGAAAATTCTCCTGTTTCCATCTCTCCTTTCTTACAGTCATTGTGCTGGGATTACAGACACTAAAGCATCAGGCTTTATATGGGATCAGGGGATCCGAACTCAGGGATTTACATTTGCCCTCCACCAAGCCATCTCCAAGACCCTCTAGGTACGTTTTTTTCTTCCTTCCCCTGTAGTCTTCAGTTCTTTATAGTGGAGACAGATTACAACAGAGCTCACCGCATCAGCTGAGGGAGATGTGATCATTTATCGTTCTAGACTGATGTTGACAGCCTCAGATGCCCCTGGAAAATCTGATGTGAAGGCCTGAGTGAGATCCAAAGAGAGATGTTTTCAGTTAGGTACTGGCAAGAGAACAGGAAGGCTTCTTGACAAAGAAAGCATTTGAGCTAAATGTGGAGAGCAGGGTAGGAATAGAACAAGTGGGGGAAAACAAGGAGAGCTAGAAAACACTCTGCAGAGAGCTGAAGAGTGGAGGTATTCCTGGGACTAAGCGACTCAGCTGTTGGAAGTGGAGGCAGGCACAGGGAGACAATGGTTAATTTGTTCTAGGAGGGTCTTGGATACCTGCCTAAGGACATTGGCCTTTACCCTGCATACAGTGGGGCCATCCAAATGTTTGAATTGCAGGGTAGAGAGATTAGTCTAGCAAAGGGTGGATGGGAAATCGGGGGAGGTGAAGGAGGGACAGGACCCACCAGTGGAAGTCACACTTCCCAGCTCTATTTCTTGTCTAGTCTGCTCTGCTCTGCCTGCTGATAAGCCTTGAGTCCCAACCCTCCACTTTGGACCCCCAGGTGGTCCCATGGGTCCCAACTTGACCCTCAGATAGCTCTCTGCTGCCCTCATCTGGGAAAGGTGCCCAGGCCTGGGCATATGCTCATATGTAGGGCCTGGCTCAAAAAAGTCACCAGGAGTTATTATCGCTAAGGAATACAATGGTTTTTATTGCTGGCCAAGATTCATAACACATATTCTGTGTTGGGTATGTTTGTGTCTTTTAAGTTCTTGCTAGGGGCCTTAAGGGAACATTTGAAAGTAGTACTTCACAGGTGAGGGGCTGAAACACTGACATGTTCATCTTAAGGATGCAAGATATTAGCATTCGTTGGGATGCTACCCAAAGACCTGGGTTCTGGCCACTTCTTCTGTCCAGATGCTATGGGAAAGCTTGCTCGGAGCTGCCAAGGAGAGAATGAGGGTATAGCTGCCTCAGGAGGTAGCCTGGACTGAGGAGACACGAGGAATGGGAAAAGGTTGGCCACAACCAGGATAGCAACACTGGGGATTGGAGCCAGAGGGAGAGGCAGAGCTTTGCCCGAGACCTGGGAGACAGACACAGAAAAGGCCAAATAGGAACAAGGAGTATCAGAACTTCCTGTGAAACGCAGTAACTAATGGAGGGGTAGCTGGGTATGTTTGCTGATTTTTTTAAACAGATAGGGGTCTTATTGCTTAAAGACCCTTCCCAACTTGACATTTGAAGTTAAAGAGAAGTCCTGTTAAGAAAAACCCACCGACATCTTTCAAACCAGGAGCAGGGCCCTGAGGTGCAGCAGTCAGAAAGGGGTGACATTTAATGGAGGCACAGTGGGGTGGAAGAGCCAGGGAAGGGGAACAGCTGGGAGCCTACAGGAGGGAGCATCTGAGAGGGCTGGGGCAGAGTCAGATAGGAGCTACTCCCATTTCTGGGTTTTGCCTGAGGCCAGCTGTAGGCACAATGGTGGCATTTTTATCAAACAATTCTGAGGGAGGCTGAGAGGAGAGGGAGCAGAGCGTCACCTCTGCACAGTTAAGTGCATCCTGCCACTGAATGACATGGCTGGATCAGCTGAGTTGGAAAGGAATTTGAGCATATGCAGCTTTGCAGTCAGTTCCTCCTTGCTGGGTAAACATCCAACCTGAAGCATCTTATGGGAGGAAGGAGTTTATTTCAGGCTTACAGATCCAAGGGAAATATCATCGATGGTGGAAGAAATCATAGATCCAAGTAGAGAGACACCACCAACAGACTGCACCACAAAACAGCCAGAGCTCCAACTGCTCTCCTCACACCTTAGGGCTGGTTTGCATACTTCTTTTCCAGTAGGGCTTTACCCATTGGAGACTCAAGTTGAAAGCCTGAGTTTATAGGGCCATACATTCAAAGAACCACATTTCACCCCTGGTCCCCGTAAACTCATGACCATCTCACAATGAAAATTGCATTTAGCTCAGATTTAACATTATTCAGAAATCATCTGAGATTTAGGACTATCTCTTAACTGTGAGTCCTGTAAAATCAAAGCAAGTTACATACTTCCAACATATAATATCACAGAGTAAACATTTCCATTGCAGAAAAAAGGCATAACAAGGAGAGACTGGACCAGTGGATAATAATAACCAGCAGGTAAACATCAAACACCTGTAGTTCAGGTAAACATCAAACACCTGTAGTTCAAATCCAACATCCATGACACTAAAGTACCAGATTTCCAATTCTGCCATTTCACAGCCCAGGCAAACATTCCATCCTGAGACACCACCACACCGTTGTAGCTATTGCATTGTTCTTGCATATCCAAAAATTTTGGGGTCTCCACTGCAAACCACAGTCCATCTTCACAGCTCCACACGTTGGCCTTATCTGGCCAATCTAAACAGGGAAGTCGATCCTGATTCTCCTTGGCACATCTCAGCAGCAGCTCCTGGAATTGGTTCTCTCCATACAATGGCCTTACTGGGACTCTACACAGGAACCTCACCCTGCTGGACACTGTCACTCATGTGGCTCCTGAAACCATGTGTACTTTGTGACCTGCTTCCCTGTATTTATCATGTTTGCAAAACTAGCACCTAGTGTGCAGCAGAGCCAAATATGTAATGCCAGGAGGTGGGAAATAAATCTTGACTTTGAAGAGGAACTCACGCCTTTAAAATTTTTTCCTTCAAGCGACATCCTTATAAACGAATTTGTATTCTTACTCATTTGACCCTTTTTGTGTGGATTTCACCATCACACTTTTTTTTTGCATTGCCCTAATGCAGAACAGTTGTACCGTCCTTAAAGGTAGTAATCAACTTACAATTGAAACTTTAATAACCTAAAATTAGTCTCCGTGCCTGTAACTTTAAACTTCCTTACATTTTTTTTAAATTTTGGATCTGATGTAAGTTATACATCCTTCATATCTTTTTGTTTACTATCTTCCACCAAGCATACCAGGCCATTGATCAAACTCTCTGGGCATGAGCAGAAGAATGTAGCCAGTCTTTACTCCAAGAGCAGATTTACCACAAAGTTTCCAGTTTCCTCTTTAAAAGTTCTTAAGCCAAGCCAGCCTCCATTGTCCACATTTCTCTCTGCATTTAGCATTTTCAAACAATCACCTGAATAGCCCATTTAGCCCCACTTACTAAACTGTTCTAAGGCTTCTCCAATCCAAAGTACCAAGTCTTTCCCCATTCCTCCAGCCTATAGGTTCCAGAAGACCAAAACCATATGGTCAGATTCTTCACAGCAACAACCCCACTCCTCATACCAAATTATTCCTGTAGTCAGCTCCTCAGTGCTGGGACAAATATATAACCAGAAGCAGCTTTATTAGAGGAAAGGGTTTATTTCAGGCTTACAGATCCATCCCCAGTGACATAGCTCTTCTGCTGTAGCGCTCCACCTACTGGAGACTCAAAAAAGCCTCAATTATCCAGATCATTGACTAGGTTTTCTTCATTTTTAGGGCTATCTTCTCTCCTACAAACTGCCCATCTGTCTCAAAGCAGATGATTTAATGGGTCACCTGACCTCTTTATAATGAAGGATAGATCTGTGCCATTTATTGGGATTCACTGAAAAATTCTTGGGTGTTTGGTTCCTGTAAGTAGCATACCACCTTTAGAATGTTCCAGACCATCAGTGGAAATGCTAATGTTATATGCTGAGTCAAACCTGTGTACATAACGTGTGCTCAGCAATACACAAAGATAGGACAATAAGAGACCACTGGCACATCACCCGTGTTTCTTCTGCTAACACATTGTTTAATCTGTGGCTTTCATCTTCAGTCTAACCATGCCTGATTTGTTATAATAATAAAAACAAATCAGGAAAAAAAGTGCCGGATTGCAGGAATTCATTTGATCTTGAATCCAGAAAATAAAAGGGATTGAGAGTGATAGAAGAAGTGATCAGGGTGATGGGTTTTGTGACTGAACCCCTCCTCTCTGCACCTGGTCTTCCTCTGTTGTAGGTCAGTCTTGCTGATCTTCCCTCCAGCTCTTGAAATGGGCCCTCATTGGTGGAAATTAATCCATGTCCTCTCTTCTATAATAATTCAGTTTTGTTATCCCAGAATTAAGCCAAAGAGTTCACAGGTAGTTTTTAAAGTTTTTTTTTTAAACAGTGTTATTTATAATTTAAAAATGCCCTATACAA
The DNA here is from genome assembly GCA_004024765.1 of Zapus hudsonius. NCBI lineage: Eukaryota > Metazoa > Chordata > Mammalia > Rodentia > Dipodidae > Zapus > Zapus hudsonius. Next base: position 48,344 of record PVHP010002481.1, read on the forward strand.
GCCAGGCCTTATAAACCCAGCTACTTGGGAGCCTGAGGTGGGAGGGATATAAGTCAAAGATTAGCACAGGCTACAAGTGAGTTCAAGGTCAGCCTGGGCAACCTTTCTAAATAAAAAGAGGGGCTGGGGATGTAGCTAAATGTTAGAGAGCTTGCCTAGCATGCATGGAACCCTAGGTTCAATCCTTGGTACTAGGGTAGAGAATTCCTGATACAGAATAATTCAAAAAGTGACTTCCTTTAGACAGATAATAATGGAAATAAGAGAAAGGTGTGTAAGATAAAATAAGGGCATGTGTTTGACTTCACTGTCAAGGGAATAGAGGCTGAAAACAGCCTATAGGTGAGGAAATAGAAGCTCAGACACATAAACTTGCCCAAGTTCACACAGCCCTCATAAGGTAGGATGTACATTTAAATTATGATTAATGACAGAAACCTTATGTGATAGTTTTGAATAGATGTCACCCAATAGAGTTTATTATAATTGTGTTTATTATAATTATAAATTGTCTCCAGCCTTCTGGCTGGAGGAAGTGTCACTTTGGCCTGGTCTCTTGGGGTCTGGCCCTTTCTAAATTGGATACAAAATACTAGGGATACATATGCAAAACAGCAGCCGGAACCCAAGTCTGGCAATCCTGTTTTGTGGATTACAGTGTTACAGTGTGCTGCTTGCTTCTAGAGGTGCTGGGCCTCTGTCTCTGCTTGGATCTGTGAAAGGGGGGCAGCCTTCCCTTAACTTCCCCTGGATCTATTGCTTCAATAAATACTTTCCTCCCCAAAATTGTGCCTGGTTTGGAGATTCGTCCCAGCGGCGTGTGGCTGACTATGACGCCTAAACAATGAGTTAAATTCCCACATTGGAGATCTGAGGCATAGGAGAGTTGAGAGGGAGGGCACTGGCTCTGTCCTTGAAAAAAAATTAAGTCAGTTCTTGGCATATAGAGAATGGTGACAGGTTCTGAGGAGGAAGTCTGCTCCTAACAGAGAGGAAAGCTTGAGAAAAGACGTAGAGATGAAGGCGAACAGTGTGCCTGTGCTGAGAGAGCATCCAGAGCAGGGTGGGACTGCAGAGACCAGCTTAATAGCAGAAAGAGGAATGCCAGGGAAAGCTGTATTTGTCAAGCTGAGGAGTTTGAACTTGACTTTGAAAGTGAGGGCTTCCCTCCCCCCAGAACTGTTCTAGCCTGGAGCAACATGATCATATTTGTGTGTTAGAATGATCTCAGAGGGGTCAGAGAGGATTAAAAGGGCAGAGAACAGATGTACCAAAAAGTATTGGTGGAGACCTCAGCAAACTCCATGCAGCAATGGTAAGAGGACTTGAACCATCCCCGTACCAACCTCGTTATCATTAGAAGCCTCAGGATTCTGATTTCATCTCTCATGGCTATAGGCGGATTGTGGCAATACTCTCTACTTACGTCCAGTTTACATGGATACTGGTAATCCAAACTCTGGTCATCAGGTTTATGCAGCAAATGTTTTTAACCACTGAGTCATCTCTCCAGCCTCAATAAAGAGAATTTTGATAGCAACTTCTCCTGCCTTCAAACTCCAGCTCTACCATATAGCTGGTACATATGGGAAACATACACAATGTAATTTTCTCATGTATAAACTAGTAATAAGAGTCAACTCATAGGACGCTGGAAGGCTAAGTGCAACAATTTATGTGAAATGCTCAGTATAAGAAAGCTCAATAAACAGGGGTTCCTGTCCCAATCATTCATACTAAGATATGACAGATTAGTACCCATGGACCAGTTTGCCACATACTGACAATTTCCAAGATTGCAGTAAAAAACTTAGTATTTGACCCACACTGGTTTTTCTTCACTGTACAGACTCACTTATTTGATGACATCTGTCACTTTCTCCCTACCACTCTAGCTATATAAGGATAAAACTAGGATTGTTGCTGTAACAATTACCCCTGGGAATATGGATAGCTTAATAGTATAGTAGAATTTTATTTTTCATCCATTTTACCATATCGTCACCAGTTGTCATTGGGGGCTTAATTTGAGGAAGTCATTCAGGGGCCCAAACTGAAAGATTTCTCCCTCCCTCAGTATCTTCTAACTACCCTTTGGAATACGAAGCCTTCAAGCAGCCAGAAGAAATTGGAGAAATGGAGGAGCAATTCTTATCCATAACATCTAGCCCTATAGGCTTCCTTAAATCACCTTGGCCAATTATTGGTTCAGGAGCAACCTAGTTAACTGGTTCCTTACTCCTTCCTGCTTATCCTCATGGAGACGTGGACATGGACGGAGACACACGGGCTTGGAGTGGAGCTCTCTGAGCCCAATTCTGTTATCTCATAAATGAATGTCCTCACATACAGGAACTCCCTCACTGGGTTAAGAAAAGCAATTTCATCTTTGGCCTCTTGCAGAGGCTGATGTAGCAGGCATTTATAAATATTTTTTAATGAATTGCTTTTTATTTATTTGCAAGTAGAGAGAAATAGAGAGCAAAGAAAAAGACAGAGAGAATGGGCACACCATGGCCTCCAGCCCCTGTGAATGAACTCCAGATGCATGGGCCACTACCTCCTTGGCACTCGAGGTAGTGTATGTTACGTCCATGCTTGGCTGCTTGTTCTGAACTACAACATGGTCCCCAGAGAGGCTGGCGTGTGTGAGAGAAGACATGGAGTGTGTGGTGTGTGTTATTGCCCTGTTTTAGGGGCTGTAGCCACATAGACTGAAGAGAAATGTGGTGATGATAAATGACTCTGTTCTTCATGTCTGTGCTCATCACAGACACTTGCTTCAGAATCTGTCACAGTGAAAGGGCTCAGGAACAAATTCTAGGTCAACCTTGACATGGGAATTCAGTGTCCTGACTTGGTCAATGACCCACTGAAGCACTAAGTTTTATTTGACCAGAAAGTCTCTAGTAAGGGTGACTCCTCACAGTTGGTTTGTTTAGAGGCTGTTAGGTGCTCTATGCAAGCTCTGAGGGCAAACTGGGCTGTTTTGTTTTCTAAAGTACCCTCTCTCTCCAAGTTAGGTTCTAGCATATTTTATATCAGAATTATATATTAACCATATATCAGAATTATATATTAACCATATTTAGTACACACACATTCAACCTTTCCCTTACGTATACTGAACCTATGAAAAAGGGCCCATGGCTGCGTGACAATTCAAATTCTCAAAGCATAGCCTTGCTTTGAGATGAAGCCAAGGGAATCTTGATCCATGTGTGTGTGATGGTTTATTCGTGGGTCTATCATCCCTGAGGCTAGTCGGGGTTAAGGTGAGACCTGCTATGTGTGATTACAGATAGCTCCCGCCTACCTACAGGATTCAGTGAGGAGCTGGGTGACTGTGGCCCTGTGGGAGTGGAGTCACCCAGGGGTCACCCTCCCTCAGAGGATCCTCTTGGTCTGAGCCAGAGATGAGACAAACAAGACATTGTTCTGAATACACCAGCCATGCCAGGGCCATGGAAGTGGGCCAGGGCTCGACAATGCTACCTCATGGTAGGAGTAAGTCTTGTTGGCAAGGATGGGGACTCAGAGGTAGGTGACAGAGTTGCTCCTCAGGTGGCCTGTGAATCCCTTTTTCCTCTAAGAACTTCATGGCTCCTGGGCAATCGGAATCATGCTCAGGCGTGTGAGGCTGGGCAAATTACATTTGTAGAAGGTAGAAAAATCTACACTATTTGAGATTAAGGTGGGAGAAATAGAAGACATGACTTCACAAGACCCAACATAGAAGAAACTTATATTCACATGTTTAGATGGGAGAGACGAGGCCTGGGCAGAAGGTTTTCCTAAGTTCATCCTATCCAGATCTCCTTACTCCTCATTCAGTGTTCTTGCTGGGGAACCTACCTGTGCACTACACACTTTACCATCCAGGTACAACTGTCCTCTTTCCTCCGTAAGAACCCCCTTTTTTTTGCTTCCCTTTCTGCCTTTCTCTGCTCACTGTTGATGTATCTGGTTCTCACAGGCTGCACTGATTCTGGGCAGGACACAAGTAAAGAACATCCTCTGGGAATTTAGGGAAGTCTAGAGTGGGAACAGGTGAACGCATTGGATATGAGCCATCCTGAGTCACATGTAACCCTATAGGGTTCCTTAAATCAGCCTGTCCAGCTACTGGCTCAGGAGCAACTTTGTTTCCTGGCTCCTTACTTCTTCTTATCCACATGGAGACGTGGACATGGACAGAGACAGATGGGCTTGGAGTGGACCTCACTGGGCCCAATCCTATTATCTCATAAACTAATGTCCTCATATAAATGAACTCTCCCACTGGGTTAAGAAAAGGAATGTCATTTCTGGCCTCTTGCAGAGGCTGATATAACAGGTATTTTTAAATAATGAATTGCTTATTTTTATGTTTTCCGCAAGCAGAGGGTGATAGAGGAGAGAAAGACCGAGAGGATGGGCACACCGTGACCTCCAGCCCCATTGAACTCCAGATGCATGTGCCACTTTGTGCATCTGGCTTTACGTGGGTACTTGGGGAATCAAACTCACGTTATTAGGCTTTGCAGGCAAGTGTGCCTTAACTCTAAGCCATCTCTCCAGACGTAGCAGTTATTTTAAACAGGTTTTGCTTTCCTTTTTATGATCTCGGCTAAAGACAACCATCAACTAAAAACCTGGGGACTCTCTCTGCACGCTTGCCAGCCCACCTGGGTGCTTGGCAAGTGTCTCCATCCTGGAAGCAGCAGATTCTGCAAGTCAGATGCTGTGATAAAGAAACGTGGGAGGAAAAGCTATTGACCTATTTCCTGGAGAAAGGAAAACAGTGCGCCAAAGCCAAGAGGCTTCCAGAGAGTCGGAAGGTTTTGATAAATAATTAAGTCGGGTGGATTTCATTGTGTCTGGAGGAGTCATTACAACAGTCTGTTCACACCCCTGGAGTTCAGTTGTCACATTTCCCCTGACAAAATCTCCTTTAAAAAAGAAAACAAAACTGAATTCAGAGATTCAGCCATACTCCATACTTTTAGGCTCCAGCCTAAAAACCCCTATGAAAACTTCTGCTTAATGAGCAGCATCTCCAATTGGATCAAAGGATGCTCTATTGTCTCCAACTGGCCTGAATTAAACCCAGGTAAGTGAAACCTTATTACCCCAGGAAACATTTCAGGGCCACCAAAGTAGAACAACCCTCCTATTGTCTTATTGCAAATACCACTTTGCTGTTACTGAGCAATCTGTCACTTGCCAAATGCCTTGCTCTGTGCCAGGTGCTGGGATGGCGTGCGGTTACAGCAGCAGCTATGACTAAAGAGATTATCTATAATGAGGTAATCAATTTTTATCATATGGGGAGGGTTCTACAGTCAAAACATGTCATGATTTGATCCAGGTGTCCCCCACAAACAAATGAATGTGTTCTGGGTAATGGATCCTCAGCTGATGGCAGTTTGGGAATTAGAACCTCACTAGATCTGTGTTGTCAGGGGCGGGTTTATGGGGTTATAAGCCAGCTTCCCCTTGCCAGTGTTTGGCACACCTTCCTGCCGCTGTTGCAGTGCTGTGGTGGAGGTGATGTCCACCTATCTGCTCATGCCATCATTTTCCCTGCCAGGATGGAGTCTCCCCTCGAGTCCGTAAGCCAAATCAACCCATTCCTCCACAAGCCGCTTTTGCTTGGGTTCTTTTTGGGCAGCAACAGAGAAAGCTGACAGCAACAAAACACAACACTACCATATTGTCAAAGATCAAATGACAATCAAAAAGGAAAAACAAAATGTGCTGAACTTGAGAGACTGATTTGATTGGAAGTTCTGCTAAAAAAAAAAAAAAAAGAGAACATTGAGTTAATTTCTTACTGCTGGTTTACGGAGTCCAGAGGAAGTTTCATTATGACAGAAGAAGCTGGCTTTCATCAGTATCCGCAGGAGAGAGAGAGAGAGACAGAGACAGAGACAGACAGGGAGAGAGAAAGAGAACCAGCCAGAGCTCAAAACTGCCCACCAGGGCTGAAGCAGGAGTGTCAGAGCACATACCCTGGAGTTCCCAAGGCCCCTGGGAATCTGCAGTAGACTCACTCTGGATGGGACATGAGATTCTGATTCATTTTTGTCTAGACAGGAAGGGAGATGGGAGATGTTACCAAGACTTAAGGCTTCCAAACAAGGTAGCAATCTAGATATCACTGAAACCCAGGCCTCCCTCGGGGTCCTGACAGAGTTCCTGGTTCCCCTTTTGCCACCTTCCCCTCTGCCTTTCTCTACCTTTTCAAGACCACCCAGACCACAAGAATGCTTCCCTCCAGGGAACTCTCGTCTATCCAGAAATCCAAAGGTCCACCATCCCCCAGTGATGGGGTTACGGTTTGGCTGCTGATCTTGCAGAAGTGTAATAAGACGTGATCTGTGTGCAGAAGGACAGTCTACCCCTCATCTATAGGGCTGGATCTGCTTATGGAACAGGATTGAGTTCTGTGAAATTCCTGGGATACATTCTTGTCTGTTTTCTTAAACGACATTCAGATTAAAGGTTGGCTTGGCTATGATTAGCTACCAGGGAATCCGTGCCAAGGACTGTAGGATGATTGCTACTTCATCAAGTTTCACCACAACTCTCAAAGAATACATATTTTTAGATGTGAATTTCAGATTCCAAGTGTTCTCCTTCTGCTGTGATGTCGTCGGGAGGCTTGCCAGGTGATGTGTTAACTTTCTAAGCCACTGGCTGAAATCTGAACCATTGTTTTCCTTTGAGATCATTTGTCAAAATCATACAGTCTCGGGGCTGGGAATCCAGGGGGATGCCCTGTGCTGTTCACAGTTTGTGCGTTTTCAGATCTGTAGTGATTTCGTGACAGATTAGAACTCAAGGCTTTCTTGCCTCTCCACTCACTCCTTAGGCAGACCCTCTCTACCCCCCCCACAAAGCCAAAGACAGTGACTAGTCCAGTATCCATTTTGCATGTTCCTCACACCATGGAAGGGCTGAAAGTCTCTCTCATATAAGCTAGATAAAATGATGCCAGAGCAGTGGAGTGAGGAGAAGAAGGGATTCCATGAGTTGGGGTCATAAGCAGAAAGTGGGGAATGAGTGGGTGTTTCTTTTATACTGTAATTTTGTTAAAACACACTGTGGAACAGTATAGGTTAAAGCAAAGAATGAAAAAAACACAAGGTCAGGAGTCATAGTTCAAGCCTGTAATGCCAGCACTGGGGAGCTGAGGTAAGAAGATTATGAATGTGGGGGTCACCTCAGCTACACAAGGAGTTATAGGATAGCCTGGGTTACAAAGTGAGATCCCTATTCCACCCCTCCCCCCAAGAAAAGAAGAGAAAAAGAGAAAGTTTTAGAATTAAAATTTGAAAAAAAATCATCCAAAGCTCTCCTCAAAAGATAATTCATAAAGACCTTCTCAAATAGATGAGAATTTAAAAATTGAAGCCAACACAAAACCATGAATCAAAGACAGGAAAGGGTCCTGATTTTATACCAACAGTTTGATAGGAGGTCATGGTGATTCGGACAATATTGAAAGAAGATACCAGATGTGGAGGACTGATTCCTCTTAGCGACACCGCAGCGGGGCAGGAAGCTAGGACAGGAAGAGCTGGACCTCACTGATGTAACAGACTCGGAGGCATTGGGATAAGGAGGCAGTGGTTCCGGGAACAACCTGCTGTGAAGAACCTTGGTTTAAACACACCATTGAGTCTGGCTAGGAGCTGCTGTGTCCTTTGACCTGTGGCAGGCAAGACACTCGGAAAGACATGGAGGGACGGAGGGGCAATGCCTTAGGAGGTACTGCCTGGCCTTGACCCAGCAGTAAGTGGCAAACTTTGCTTGGGCACAGTATGGAAATCAATTTGTGGATAAACCAAGTCAAACATTCATCAGAAACAAGGGTATCAATAAGGACAGCACCTGTCCTAGCCAGTCATCTTGAAAGGGAAGTAAACACAAGCCCAAGTGCCCCCAACAGGAGGAGCAACAGAGTCACCAACAAAGTGACACCAGCCTTAGTTCCAAAAATTGCACAGAGAGCAAAGATGAAATTCTCCAGTTGTGGTTGCATAAAACCCCAGCAACTTTGGTCCACATGCTTCAGACACTTAAGTGAGTAGAATGGGGGAAGTCCAGTGATGCAACTCATAGACCAAGGGAAAAGATTCAGGCCGAGCTCAGGATGAAAGGAAACCCACACCAGCTTAGGAAAGAAGCCCCTATAGAGACAATTACTCAGTACAAAGTAGGAAGAAATCTCTGTAAGTACAAGGCCACAGTAAGAATTTTTAATGAAGCAAATACATGAATAAATGAAGCATGACCGGCCAGATCCAAATAGACCAATATGATTAAAGAAACAGGAAAAAAAAAAAACAAAAACCATTTCAAAATGAAATGTATACCAAGACCTAAGAGAAGAAAACTTTCAAATTTCAGGGAATAAGTGACATTCTGATTTGGAGTTCTCACTCTCTTCCAGGAAACTGAATGGAACAAAAATTGATCAAATATAACCTAATGAAACTGCTGATATTAAAGAAATTGGGAAAATATCCTTTAAACCTCAGGAAACTTACATTTCTAAAGGGAAAAATAAATCAACCTGACTTCAAGATGCTATAAAAAAATTGAGCAAGACACAGGAATTCTATGACCCATGAAGTTGCCACCAAAATATGAAATGAACAGAATGTTGTTCTCAAATATAAAAAGTCTTGGGAAATATTTTGTTCTGTTCTTCCTGAAAAAATATACTTAAAGCTGGAAGTCCTACAACCAGGAGTGTTTTAAGAACAGTGAAAGCAAATGAGAATGAGCAATGTTGAGTCTGAAAGAGCTGGACTGAGTAATGCTCACATTAATTATATTTACAATATCATATTTAATAATGTGTCAACCATGCAATTATACCTAAGGAACTATGGCAATTAAAGTTAAGATACTTTGTAAAGGTTAAATATCTTAAAGAAAACCTAAGAGTAGACTAAGGTCAAACAGTAATAACAACACAATTTCAAATAATATTGTCGTAGATTGTGGAAGAGTAAAATACTCTTGTTATCATGGAGGAAGGGAGGAAGTGGTAACTATCAATGAGTTTGGTGTTCAAAAGTACAATCTGACATAAATATTCAAAAGAAATATAAGCACTTCAATTAGTAGACGTATGTCATAGTCAGCCATATGCTGCTGGGATGAATCTCCAAACCAGGCAAAATTTAGGGAGGAAAGTATTTATTGAAGTAACAGATCCAGAGGAAGTTCCATAATGGCAAAAGAGTCTGGCCCCCTTTCACAGGTCCAAGCAGAGAGAGAGAAAAACTCATCACCAGCAACTCCAAAGCAAGCAAGCATACTCACACTCTCAATCAAGACTCTCAGACTGCGCTTTGCATATGCATAGCTGGAATTCCGGACCCACCTGAGACATACCTTAGGGCTGGACCCTAGGATCCAGCCAAGATGACACACCCTCCAGCCAGGCAGCCGGAGAAAAACGTTACCAAACTCTGGAATCTCTTGGGGGACACCCCTTCAAACTACCACAGTGGATATGACAAGTATTAATTGAGTTTCTATGATGTTTTAGGTTCTAAGTGCCTAACGCACAAAATCCCTTTCTTTCGTGGTTCTTACATTCTAAACCATCATCAAGAGCAGCTGTTCTCAGGAGAGTAAACAGGGGTTAACAGTAGTATGCACTGATATGTCAGCATCTTACATCAGGAGCAAAATAAATAAACAATGCATAAATAAATAAACCATATTCTCCTGATGTTGGAAAACTTGGTGAGATTCCATTCTTGATTATAAAATGATGACAACCACATCTTTAGAGCAGACAAAGAGGAGCTTTTCATTTCTACCATGCATAGATACTGAAATGTGCTTGATTGTAAGTTACTAGCTGCATTCTGATTAAACTAGAGCAAAACCAAGACACCTACAGTGCTGGGAAGAATATTAATACCCCAAGGTTGTCTCTTTTCTCATGCCCAGGCCTGAGGCACATGTCACCTTCCATGATATAGGAGGATCAAGTTTTCACATGGAGTTACTGTTGCTATCACATGACCTTAAAAGAAGATTACCCTGGGCCTAGGGTAATCACATGAGTTGCACAAAGTGGAAAAGGTAGTTTTGTAGTTACTTTTTATTGCTGGGACAGAACAAAGCTTATGGGAGGAAAGGGTTTACTTCGGGCTTACAGAATCCAGGGGAAACACCATCAATGGTGGAAGAATCTGGCTCACCTCCATATATGCATAGCAGAGGGACACCGCAAACAGTCAGAGCTCCAACTGGCTCTGAATGCACTTTCACACTTTAAAGCTAAAAGACTAAAAGATTCATACTCAGTGACATCTCCTCCACAGGCTGCTGTAGACTTAAGCAGTGCCCAAGTCTATGGGGCCATACATCCCCCACAACCCCCACCAGTAGGTAAGCCACAGCACAAAGACATGCAATGTTCTTCTGTGACAGTTTCAGGCAAGCTCCATAGATACCCTCCCCTTGAGTGGGAGGTGTCTAGCTAGAGCTAAAACCTAAGTGCTAAAACTGATTGGTCAGGTATGAACCGACCACCTGTCTCCCTGCTCACCTAGGGCAGGAAATACTGTCTCTTTCTCACACATATGGACTTCTGAATCTCCGGTCCTTAGAAAGGTAAGGCCTTCCCCCACCCCAGCCTAATGGCTAATAGCTAATGCCTGGGGTGAGGGAAGGCTCCAGATTTTTCCTACATGAACCTTTTCCTCATGATGGGAACCTTGCATTATCTTTTCTTCTGCTGCTTATTTAGCTGAACAGCATAAATCTTGTTAAAACTCTCCACATTTTCTCCCCACACTGGTGGACTGGAGAACTCTATAACTCCCCAATTTTCATTAAATAATAAAGTCTCCCACTATGCCTTAATATCTTGTTGTCTATGACTTTAATTCTTTAACTTTGTAGACAAGAATTCAGGTACTCTTTAAATTTGGGGGTGTACTGTAATTTTTGCTGGGCATTATCTAAATTCTAATCCTCAGCACACCCCACTACAGTTCCTAGCTTTGACATGGAGGACTAGGTCTGTGAACAGGTGACAGAAGTTAGAAAGGGCTGACAAGCAGACCCTCCACTGGAGCTCCTGAAAAGTAATCCCTTTCCCCTCTCCCTCCTCCTCCCCCACCACACACACGATGGTCTTAGTTCAATGGGACCTACGTGGAACACAACTTCTAGATTGTAGGGCTGCAAGTCTGTATTGTGTGTTGAGGAATGGTACAGCAGTCTTAAATACACTTCCCATCCCTACTTTTATGATGCTGAGCATATGAATGTCACCGCCTACCGCCAGTGGGGGCAATGATAAAACACACACGCACACACAAACACACACCACTTATGGGTGGAAGAATGAGCGTTCTCTCTATATTGCTCTCCCTTATTGCTCTCTTCTTTTTGCCGAAAATGAAACAACATATATAGAGCCCCTTGGCCAATCAGAGAGCTATTGGTCAGTCTACGATAAGAACCTGTGCACATGGTGAGCATGATGTGCAATAGCCAATCAGGACTACCTCCTGAAGCCTATTAAGCCAAGCCCCTCTTGGCAAGCTGTCAGGTGCCGTCCTAAGATTAAGCCAGGGTGTGCCTCCGTGGGCCCCCAAAGGCTTTCGCCCCAGACATATGAACATGAGGAAGGAAACAGCAGTTATGACTTGCCAATAAGATTGTTGTGCAGTTCTGTTCTCATTGAAGGGCAAAA